>WOGO01000136.1:0-29683 GCA_015342085.1 Leptinotarsa defecta
TGCCTTACGAAGATGGAATGGTTAAAGCAGAACTTTTAAAAATTGCCCGGCAACACAAATCTAAGTTCAAGAAATACGTAGTTGATAAAAAGGCGGAAAGACGAAACATCACAGTCCTTAGACTTGATGCCTCATATTGTTCATAGAAAGGAAGATATTAAGGGTGGAAAGTTTTTAAATTGACACCCTGCATGTTCTTCTACCCGTGCAAAACCTATTCGGTTTACTAGTTATCTATAAATAAAGTAATTCTATATGAATGATGAGAGTGCTTACTTTCAATAAGTTTCATATATATTTCTACTATCTACTGAAGATATTTTGAAAAAGTTTTGAATGCATTTCAAATACTCCGTTCATAGATACAAAAAAAAATTATTTTCAAGATATTTCCAATTTATATATTAATGAATATATGAATAGCATTCTTACACAGTACTCGAACGATAATATGCTACTTAGGCATTATACAGCTGTAACACTAACTTTTCCATTTACTTTTTCCTACCCTTCACCTGATCTGTCTGAACAAAAATCTTCATGACTCGAGATTGACGACAAAAGTGAATATAATTTTGAAAGTCATTGCAAATTTTTGAAACCGTTAGACAGCTCAGCAATGTAACAAAATTTCCGTTTGTTAAATTGTACAAAGTCATGCTTCGGTAATGCGATAACACAAAAATCCACACAAAGTCAAATCAGTCGCAACCCAATTAAAATAAACTCCATAAATTACCATGCGATTACTATTCAATTTCTTTTGTTTTCCGCCACGTCAACAGCACTTGCCGGCCACAATCGCTAGATAGACGTTCAAGCAATTCGATGTGGAAAATCTAGACCAGTTACGTTAGTCCTTGTTCAAACGGTGATTTGAAAATGTCGAGCGTTGTGACCGAAACCGTTGAGGAAAGTTCAAAACCCAAGCTGTCACTGGCGCGGGAAATAAACTGGATAACGGTACTGTTCCAGATACAGATAACGATTTCGGCGTTGTGTACTCTACATTTCCTCTTGTACGAGTGCTACTGGACCACAGTGATATTCGGTAAGTTCTTCAAGAAGAGTTAACTAAATTCTTTGAATGGTGTTCAATCAGTTATATGGACCTCAGAGTAGCACATCCAGTTAATAATAACTATCGCTTTAATAATGTTTATTCACACAGAACATCGGATATAAGAGGCCTGGAAATTATATTTGATGTGGAAGTCGGCTTTAAATAACATATTCAGTATATAGTCAGGGTAACAAGATCATTTTTTTGAAACTTCTGTTCTGAAAATTATGATCCAGGGCTTATTCGATTCGGAATGACCTCTAGCAACTTTTTGAAACTTCTGTTCTGAAAATTATGATCCAGAGCTTATTCGATTCGGAATGACCTCTAGCAACTTTTTGAAAAATTTCAAGAGGGGCTCGAAAAAATTGCACAAGTTATAAACAATATAGTAAAAAAGTGGGGTTTGGTTATTTTGCAAATATCTTGAAAAATATTGAAGATATCCGAAATTTGAAAAAATATTCTGAAAGAGGATAAAAATTTCCTACCTCTTGGAACTCTATCACCGATATTTACGATTTTAATTTAGAGGCGAAAATAGCGCTGAAAGCGGACGATGCGCGTTCCGTACGCCCTGACCGATACTGACCTTTGAACAATCAAAATTATTTTAACACATTGAATATCATTATAAAAAAAATCACATACCAAATCTATGGAAAAACATTTTTTCCTGTGATTATTTTATTAGATATACTTTAGTAAATTAACAAATTTTTACAAGTTTTAAATTTACATTAAAACCCTGATAATTTTAAACACAAAACCTCAAATTTTTTTCACTTTTTGAAGCTTTTCTTGGAAGCCTTTAAAAAATTCTGGTTGGAAAAATTAAAAAATTTAGATTTTCCACTTTGTTATTAATAAAATAATCAAAGAAATTAAAAAGTGAAAAATTCAAATAAAGCAATGAATAATTTTTTTTATTATTCAAATTTATTCGACTTCTTATTATTCAAAGTTACATAAAAATCATTTTTCATGATTTTTAGTTCTATTTGTTTAAAATATTGTCATGAACAAATGTATTGTTTATATGATACTTGAAATTTTTCGGGGGGGATTTCTATCAGTGATGAATATTATGATTTTCAACAACAAAATCGTTTTAAAAAAAATTGTTTTACTGCTTAAAAACGCATTTGTTGAATAATAATTTTTTTGGTACTAAATATGAACTTGAAGGAACGATTTTTTTCAAATCATAATCTCTATTTCTCTTTGATATTCTGAAAAGAAAGTTTTTTAATTTTTATATTTTTCATTTAATATGTTAGTATTTCTACCATAAAAATATAAACAACCAAGTGTCACTTTTTGTGTAAACATTTTTCTTTCTTTTTTACAAATTTTTCTATACATATATGGAAAAAATATTCGTTCATTAATTAGATAAACAGAATGTAAATTAAAAAAAAGTTTTTTTCCAGAATATCAAAGAGAAATAGTAATTATGATTTAAAAAAATCGCTTCTTAATATTCATATTCAGTAGCAAAAAAAATTGTTAATAAAAAAATGCGTTTTCAACCAATAAAAAAAATTTCTTAAGAAACGATTTTATTTTCAAAAATCATAATATTCATCACTGATGGAAATGCCTTCAAAACATTTCAAATATCTTATTAACAATATATTTGTTCATAACAATTTTTTAAGCAAATAAAGCTAAAAATTATTAAAAATCATTTTTATATAACTTTAAATGATGAAAATACGAATAAATTTGAATATTGAAACAGAAATTTTTTTTATTGCTTTGATTAAATTTTTCACTTTTTAACGTCTTTGATTATCAATAACAATTTTTTTCCATTTTTCCAACGGGAATCTTTTTTGAAGGCTTTCAAGAAAAGCTCTAAGAAGTGAACAAAATTTAAGGTTTTCAGTTTAAAAATTATCAGGGTTTTTATGTAAATTTATATCTTGTAAAAATCAGTTAATTAACTAAAGTATATCTCATGAAATAATCACGGGAAAAATTTTTGTTTCATGGATTTTCGTTTATTCAAGTGTATAGAAGGTATGTGATTTTTTTTCTTAATAATGATATTTAATGGGTTAAATTTAATGTTTATTGTTCAAAGGTCCGTATCGGTCTGCGCGTGCAGGACGCGCATCGCCCGCTTTTAGCGCTATTTTCGCCTCTAAATTAAAATTATAAATATTGGTGATAGAGTTCTGAAAGGTTAGAAAATTTCCTCCTCTTTGAGTTTTGTTTTTTCAAATTTCGGATATCTTTAATATTTTCTGAAATATTTGCAAAAAACTAAACCCCTTTTGGAACCAGGAAAAGGAACTAGGCATCATCAAAAATGACCTTCAACGAAATGGTTACTTCAGAGTGATGGTAGAAGACAGCAAGAGCTCCACAAGGAAGAGAAGTCGCCACAACCAGTACTTGTACTTCCCTACATCAGAGGATTATCGAAAAGGATAAGAAGGATTGGGTCCAAGTACAACATTAGGACCTGCTTCAGATCTGGGAACACTATCCATAGCAGCCACACGAAAACCAGGCCACCACTACATCGGAGAAACTAAGAGGCCATTGAAAGTTCGCATTGCTGAGCACAAGAAACACACACAGCGTGGAGAAACCAGCAAATCCGGAATAGCAGTGCATGTTTGGACCCATCAACATAATATCAAGTGGGCAAGAGGTGAAATCATCCACAAAGAGGAACAATGATTTAGGAGAAAATTCAAGAAAGCCGCGTATATGTTGCGCATTTAGTCAAGCTAGCGTAGAGATACGTAACATATAGAAACCTCTAATCAAGCGAAAAACGACCAATTCCCGCCAAACGGTCATCTCCCGCTAAAAAAAACAATGAGGCGGAATAAGTGAAGAGGGGATAAGTGAAAGCACTCGAGCAACGTATAAAAAGTATGATCTCGGAGGAATAATTCCAGTTATCATCCGAAGACGATTGTGGAACGTCGTGACATAACTTGGTTTGAAATCTTTTAATTTTAATTTTTCATTTTTCTTAATAATAATTTTAAATTTGTATTTTTTCCAGCTTTCATTGATATTTCAATTTTTATTTGTTTGGTTGTTGCTTGTATGTGATTTCTCTGTAATTTCAGTTTTTCGTTTAATAAAATTGTTATTTTCGTTTAATCTTATTAATTTTTTAATTGTTTTCAAATCAATTTATATTATATTAGACAATGGAAGTCCGAACTGTTGAAATACACCACGAAACATTGTCAACCACCTTCAAACATTATTATTATTATTATACACTCAAGACATTTCCCTAGTCAAATATCGAAAATTTCATTTGCATACATTGTAATCAATCAAATTGGATTTATCGGCATACATTTTTTGAGATTTACTTAGATTTATAGTTCATAATTTTGGAAAATTCCAAGCTGTATCTGTACGTTTCAGAAATGTAGATACTTAATTTTTTTTATTACCATGTTTTTAAATATAAATATATAACGAGCAATAATGCGTGTTCGAATACATCCCGAATTATAATAAAATACATAACTAGTATTTATATTCATATCAATGTTGATTTCCCGAAATATCTGGGATATCAATATGACAATGGTACTGAATGTTTGTTCTTCAGTTTTGTTTCAAATCAACTCAACCTCAAAGTTGGTCATGAAGAAATAAAAATGGGGCTAATGGTAATTGTAAACAAGATTACAGCTGAAATTAATTTAATTTTGACTAATGTATCTTCACCTTCTACCTACTGTACAGTTTAATTCATATATTCAAAAACATTTTATTGTGACTTGTCATACCTAAGTTTACAATACCCTATCTACGTGTTTTCATATATCCAAAGTATTGGACAAGCTTGTACAGTGAAATACGTGTTGTTTTGGGACTTATAATAGATTTTCATCAAGTATACGCCAAATTCATCACAAATTAGGTTTGTTCTGGTTCAAACATCCGAAACTGTTTGGAAACTGCGCAAGATATGATGCGTACAAGCAAAAAATTTCAAACAGTCCGAAATAGTCTCGGACACTTGGTTAAACCAGAACGCATTTTGAGGAGACCACTGTGCCACCTATCGTATATATGAAGAGATGAAGACGGGAAAATACTGTTGATCATGTCCATTTTGTTATGTAGCGTATTCTTGTAGTCACTTCAAATGTTTTCTTACCTCAATAATCAATTATTTGAATCAAATAAATAAAAAAACATCCTAGAAAATAGCCCAAACAAATTTCCACATAAATGCGCATGAGCAACGGGGACAGTTCTCAACAGTTCAGCCTCGAGAGCAAGAACGATTCGGGAAGGTTCAAGACATTTTAGGATCATTTCGCAGTCGAAACCAGAACAGAGGATTCATCACTTTGAACTTATCCTCAACAAACCAGAACGCTCTATATCAACTGCGCATGATCCTGACGTCCTAGAACTTGAATTTCTTAGAACCAGTACATTCTCATTCAAAAAGCTTATGGAATGAGAGTTGCACTGAATATAAAAAAGTATGACCATCTGCCACATAGCCTGCCATATTCCTGACCAGAATAAATATGAGTCACTATTTTATCAGCAATCTTTACATACTTTTTCATATTTCCAACTGTTTTTATTTGTGACATTGAAAATATTTTCCATTCGTTTATATCTATATATGACACCAATTAATGGTATTTGTAAGTTGGAGGTCAAATGCTCAAATACTTGTAAGACATTACTTCAAATCTCCAGAACTAACATATAATGTGAAGGATATTTTCTGAATCTTCATTTGTCTTTTTTTGTGAAGTTGTTTAGTTTGAAGCCAATTTCTGAAATTGTTTTGATATTTTTTATGTTATTTTTGTTAGTACGTAGTATGAATATTACTGGAGTTTTTTTCCCAACACCAAATCGTTATTTTTAACACCTCGACACGTGTTTCGATCACCAAGTGATCATTTTCAAAGGGGAAGATTAAAACAGTTTTAATCTTCCTCTTTGAAGATGATCACTTGGTGATCGAAACACCAAGCGAGAAAGAGGAAGATTAAAACAGTTTTAATCTTCCTCTTTGAATATATTATCATAATCATACCAACGGTTGAATTGTTGAAATCGCAACAAATACATATTAGTGACAATTTAATCACAACAATTTTCCAGACAGTTGAGGAAGACCAAAAAACGTGATTTCGTAAATGAAAGTCACTCAAGGATACCGAGGATGCCCTCCTCACTACAAAAATTCACTTGTGTTGATGAAATGTTTTCAGAATGTTGTACAGAGTGGGCTAAATCGGACAATTTTAAAGTGAAACTCCTTTTTTCAAACTAGATAGATGGAAACTGATGGCTGTCTGGGGGTCAAATTTTATGACAAACTCAATTGTGAAGACCGCTTATCTTTATCTATAATCATTTCTAAGTTACAGCATGTTTTTCGAAAATGTGCATTTTTGAAAAGTTGCTGTGAGTTTTTTCCTGTTTCTAGTTTCTATGATTACTTTTGCGAAGCACACAATGGTGTGAAAAACAACTTATTTTTTCAAATGAGATATCAATAGGTATTGATCTAAAACAATAGAGACACCCTGTATATTCCTGCATATTTCAATCGAACTTAAAAATACCTTTCCAAAAATATAACACACTTGATGTTTTGCTATAATACACAGCTTTTAGTTTTTTTTCATGTAGACTTTAAAATGCACACTTTGATCAAGTAGGCTTTGGACGATTCAGCGATAAAACAATGCAAATTTTGACTTATAGCTGTCAAATTTTGATATAAGCAGTTGAGACGCTCTTCATTTAGTGGTTTCTGATTAATTTTCAGACACATTCGCAATGAAGTATGAGAAATGGGATATGATAGTCTGTTTTATACAAACCAGGGAAAATGCAGCAGCAGCAAGCAATCTGTATCCCGAGAGGTATCAAAGAGAGAAGCCAAGCTTTTAGAGAAATTTTCGCAAGATTGCAACACACCTTAATTGATGGTGGTCAATTAGAAAAGGAAAGCCCAAAATTATACGAATCAAATAGGGACAATGAATTGGAAGGAATAGTCGTTTTAGGATCTGTTGAAAATAATCCCAAAACGTCAACGCAAAATTTGAAGGTATCAACAGACCTACCAAGAAGTAACGTTAGTATCTATAGGATTGTAGGCTTTCACAGCTGGTGTCAATGTTTCAGATGGTACAGGACTAGAAGAGTTCACCAATTCAGACTAGGAGATTTTGAACGCCGCAAATTTTGGTAATAATTGGATAGCCAACCAAGGACCCTACCGTTGGCCGACCAGGTCACCAGAACTAACACCTATGCTTTTACCTCTGAGTCATCAATTCAGACCAGGAGATTTTAAACGCCTCATGACTTTTTGCCAGTTATTCCTGGAAAGTTGTAACCAAATGCGTGATTTTCCATTAAATTGACTTTGTGCATACATTTTTAAATTGCCGACCAATTCTAGATACAAATTGGAAGCAGTAGTGATGCAAAGTTTTGTTCGAAAATGTTTTCATGGAAACAAAAACTTTTGACAGGAAAAAACTCACAGCACCTCTTCCAAAATGTGCATTTTCGAAAAACATGCTTTAACTGAGAAACGATGATAGATATCGATACGCGGTTTTCACCATTATGTTTGTAATATAAAATTTGACCTTCAGACACAGCCACCAGTTTTCAACTATGTAGTTTGGAAAGAGGAGTTTCCCTTTAAAAGTGTCCAATTTGGCCTACTCTATACACATTTACTTGGTTGCATAAAAACATGGTTTACATTTTTTCATTTTTTATGGGGTTTGTTATTTTTGTAGGCAACCTCTATTGAAATCTTTGTGAATCATCGACTGTTTGTTAAACACCACACTAGAAAAACGCATTCAATGAGTTTAGAGGAATCTTATTGAACAAACACTTTTTTCGCGTTCGAAACAAAGTACATATTGAAAGAAATGAAACAAGTATAAATTTAACGAACATTTTTAATAATAAAATAGGTATTGACCGTGAAAGTACATATTACAATAATTTACACAGATCAAAATAGATCACATTGGTTTTGGGTCGAGGAAAACACCATTTATTTATGAAAAATATACATCGAAGAGAGAGAACACAACGACACGTACATACAGTAATCTTTGATCCAATTTCCCGAAAAATAAATGAAAGGGAAACCTTTCATTTCTCCTTCGAAAAACGGATTAGGAAACCTTTTTGGGGAAATAATTATACTATTTTTGTACTTGCCTTGAGGTAGTGGTTCAAGTGGATTTCTATACAATACATACGAGGTGGATACTTGAAGTTATAATGTTGCATTCCAAGAGTTTAAGTTGTCACTTGGTATGCTTTAGAAAAATTGAAAAGTGAAATTTGTTCTTAGCATATTGTTCTCGTATCCACCTCATATTTTCGAGTAGGTAGGTACGTATTTATTTCTTGCTCAATCTCTGTTTATATCTATATACTTTAGAAATCTAGTTAAAATCAGTCTTTTTCAATTTGTTGTGGAAAAGATTCGTTATATAGGTACATGGAAGTATTTTTTAAAAACAATTTTCAGTTCAGCAATCTGCAAATTCACTAAAATTGAAAAACCCGATTATTGGTTTCTTCTGCAGTAAAAAAATACATAGATTTGAAATCCCGTTTCAGAGTACAAAAATATTTAAGGTACTCTCGTTTGGAAAATGGAAATACAATTTCTGATAATAGATTTTTATGGAATTCAACGGACCGGTGAACTGAAATTAGCTATTTCTGTTCCAGGTGAAGTAAATTGAATATTCGACTATGAGGGTACAATAAAAAACGACACAGATATCTTAAAATTCCATATTTTACAATCAGTTGAAATAGCGAAATTTCATACAAAAATACTCTGAACTATTTACATAAATAAAAATATATATCTTGCATGAAATCTCGTCTAGAATGTAACGAAGGAATGAATCACTAAAAAGCAATTAATATTAAATAACTAAAAGTATTTCGTTTTGGTAACCCTGTATTATCAAAAAATAACTTAATTAACATACCCGTAAATGATGAAACTCTGCATAAAAACAAATTAATCAAAATATTTTTAGGAAAATGGCACGAAGAAGTGGACAACCTTTTTTTCAATCGAGACAAATACGTTTTGGACCATATACGGTGTATCTTAGCGTTAACAGAGTAACAACTCAAATCATAACAATCAAAACTAAAAACAGCCACGTTTCACAATTACCTTCTACGATGCAACATTCAAGAAGGAACGAACGATATTACAATCTCAGAAATGAAATCATGTCCACCCTGTAAAAAAATAAACAACCAATCACACCTATACAGACATTCATTATAAAAATCGATATGTATATGTACTATTTACAAAAAATATGTCATTGAAAATATCATATTCATGAAAGGTGAGTTGCAAAAAGTTCCGTTGGACAAAGTGTCACTTACTATTGAAGATATTATTTTCATCAAAGAATGTCCCTAATAAACCTGTTTCAGAACGAGTTGAAAGAGAACAAAGAATTCAAACTATTGAAAGCAAATTCTTGGATTGCAACAGCGGTATGGAATTTCAGAGCACCTAGTGTGAACGTGAACTAATTTATGTAATCAATTTTTATTGAAGGGATGAAATTAATTACAGGAACATCAGAATTTTTTCACAAGCATAGTTAATTTAATATTTTTCGACTATTGAAAATGTGACTTTAATAAAAAAATAACGCTTTTCATTTTACAGTTTCAACTATTATTAAAATGAAAACATAGAAATAATATTGGAATATGAAAGCTATTTCATAGCTATTAATGAGAATTTATTTTTTCCAAGCAACGATGTTTTACCAGTACTCACTGATTTAATTCGCAAATTTCAACTCTTCAATGTCAATCCATTCTGCAGAATACTTTCATAAAAAAATCTTATCAAACTATCTTTATGACATATGTATTGTAATTTTTGTCTAATTGTTTAATCTCAATTAAAAAACACTACGATGATATGTCAAAAATGTTTGTCATTGTTAATGTTCCGTGACATTGTTAAAAAAAGGACTTTTTTAAGACCAATAGAGTATCGAAAGCTATAGTAATTATCCTGACACAAAGTATTCCAAAATACATTCACATTCGAGTTGAGTATATATCAATCGATTTTTTCCAAAAATAATACTGTCTGAAACTGAATCATAACTAGAAGCACCCTGTATAGTAAGTGAAAGATAAAGTCACTGTTCTTTAACAGTTCACTCTCGGACACGTCACAGACCCCTTTTTGTATCAAATTTCAACAAATTTTCTTTAAAAACAAGTTCAGCCCTCTAGTCCTTGAACACAAAAGGAAGTTAATTTCATACCAGTTAACGGATTTGAAATTCAAAAAATAATGACGATGATAGTGTAAGTTTTTAAATATTTTCTAGCTAATAGATTTTAAGTAATTTTCGAGGGATTAGAACGAACCCTCGTCATGCCCCCGGTGTCAGTAGGGCCTTGTCTACAAAGCATCATTTGTCTGAAAACCATAAATATGAACTTCGCAAATTTCTCTAAAGGATGGTTACAGTTATCTGGAGCATAAATACAATGGGTTTCGGACCTTGTAAAGTAGTGCTGTAAACATGCAACAATCGCAAATTTTATTATATGCAAATTCTTCTTGGTTTCGCAGGTAAAAAAATAATACCACAGATGGACCTAACTGTATGTTACCCAAAAATTTGCATAAAATGCAATTCCTGTTCTGAGAATTGACTTATAAAACGAAAAATTTCACCGGGTGAAGTCATCCATAAAACAACATAAAAATTGCAACCGAATATTACTAGAACACTTACATTCAGGATTTATCACAAAAATTTCACTTTGTTAGGAATTTCACAAGATTTTGAAACTTCCCCAGAGAAAAGCATATATGTTTCCTCAAAAATTTCGAATGCAATGTATTTTTAATATTTCAGTTGTATGTGATGGAACGTTGAAAGGATTTTTGAAATTTACTGTTTCACATCACAATAATTGGTGAATATAATTTCAAGTTTGCATAATCAGGAATAAATTGAAACTGAAGTCGAGAGACTAATGACGATGCTAGCGTTGATGAGGTACCAAAGTTCCTAGGACAAGTATTCTTTAGTTTGAATTTTGTTAGTAAGTAAGTAACTGTGATGCGAGTAGGTACACCTATTATGTTGAAAAATATTTTTTTACAAGTAAATACATATTTAACGTTCTACAGGTATTGAATCGGTTAATTTTTAAAACCTTTACAACTCACCATTGATCACCTGTTTTTGATCGAAAAAAAATCCCATTCACTCCTAACAATGAACTACGACTATTGTTTGAGGAACTTGCATACCAAGATTATAATACAAATAAGAAAAATCATATTAAATCCCTGAAGTTATATATCCGAATGGAAATTTGACGTATAGAACATACCCGTATATTCTTTTAAGCACAACTAGACTAGGACATACCCATCGGCCTTCTTTGCAAAAATATTGCTGCCGATTCATGAGGATCGAGTTCTTCTTCCTCAATTTCTTCCCTGGAACTCGGACTCCTCATGGGAGAACCGCCACTGGAGCTGTTTGAATGCATACCGGTGCTCATACTGAGGTCTTCTGGTTCAGTTTGTTCCGGAAGAACAACTTGGAGAGGAAGCGATATGATAGGCGTTGAAGGCGGGTGCAATACCCGTCTTCTCTTCAGTTCTTCCTCCTCAGAGTCGGGCGTCATTTCTTTATCAGAAACTCCGCATTTGTGATGGAGTAGGTGATGCCTCCTCCTAAACCTGCTTTGACACCTATCGCACGAAAAAGGTTTCTCATTCGTGTGGATCAAAATATGCGCTTTGAGTTGGTTGGAGTCGGAGAATTTGGCACTGCAGTGCTCACATGAGTAGGGCCTTTCGCCGGTGTGGACTCTGAGGTGTCGTCGGAGGTTGGCAACTTGCACGAACTGCCTGTCACAGTGTTCACAATGATATGGCCGTTCTCCAGTGTGTAACCTCATGTGAGTCTTCAAATGATGATCTCTGGTAAACCTTTTATGGCACTCTGGACATTCGAATGGTTTTTCGCCCGTGTGAGTCCTCTCATGGTTTTGGAGGACGTGCTTGTAACCAAACGACCTAGAAAAAAGTTACTGATTCAGCAGTTGCTCTGTTCAATTATCAAAGAACTAATCAAATGAAGGCAGCCTAAATCAAAACATTTTTACATGGTTTCTTACCTGTTACATACACCACACGTAAACTGTTTATCCCTGTTTGGATCCTTTACATCAGAACCAGATGGAGGAGATCCACTAGAAGTTGGTGAAACCAAAGGAATATTTCCAGGTTCTTCTTCAATCTTATATTTCCTTTTTCTTTCCGTTGTCGTACTACTGCTAACTACGTTGTTATTATTATTAATTTTCCTTGTACTCATGATTGGCGAAAGCGGTTCGGTGCTGGTTGGAGGTGAAGAAGGAGAGGTGGAAGGAGGAGAATTTGCTGGCCATGGCATAGGAAGTAGACCGGGATGGAAAAAGGCAGGGCTACCAGATAAAGTTAAGCCAGAGGCAGCCATGAGTTGACTGGCCATGAGGATTTGGGAGGGAGTGAACATTGCCGGATTGTGGAATGCTGGATACCCGTAGGTATTTTGGTGTGGTTTTATGGGGGGTTCCTCTTCGACTTTCATTCCTCTGGAAGTTAGGATATCTGAAATGAAAATAAGAATGTGTAAGTGGTTGGGTGATCTAACAATTGTACATATGTAGGGAACTATTATATCTCACTATAGAAGCTTACCAACGAATCAAAATTCACCAATTTCATCATCAATTCAGGTTTAGCATACAGTAGAATTCAATACTGAATATATACTGGATATATATTTTGACAGACAAACTATGTTAAAAAAAAGAAGAGCATCACGATACAAATATATTTTTTTCGAGTCATGGTAATGAAGTTCATACATTATTAAAAGCTGGAAAGAAAATAATAGTTTCCCATGAGAATAGGAATAATAAGAACAAGAACATGAACTCATGTCATTTGAATAAGGAGAATGACATCACAAAATTCCACACATACTTATAACTTTCGAAAAAAAATTCACTTTTTTTTTTGTTGGACCCATGACCTCATCTCACCCTCTTCAGCATGTTATCCATGCTGAAGAGGGTGAAGAGGTCCAAAGACAATTTTCAAAGATCGAATATGAAAAAGAAGGTTCACACTTCAAAATATCCGGAATGTATGTTATATTTTGTAGTTGTTTTAAGTAAGAAAACCCAATATCTATTGGTGGAGTAGATGCTTTAAATAGATCATATTTTTCTTCGTTTAATAGAATCTTGTTAGATTGATATACATATTTATCTAGAGACAGGACTCATTTATATGGAGTTCCAAAAAAATTGTTTCAAAATACGTATACATTCGTTAAAACTAAGAAACATATGATTTCATTGAAGAAAAATAAGTATCTAATGCATTGTTTATTTCATGTCATAGATATCAAATATTTTTTCAAAGGAAACATAATAAACGTGTACGATGGACTTAAGGCCAATGGTAATTGATAAAGTTTCAATGAGGAAGTAGTGAAGAAGACACGAATACCAAAGATAAATTAAGTTTCAGCATAAACCGTTGAACGAAAAATCGCTTCCTGCCTCTCTCTGCAGCGTTTAGTACAAAATATTGTACTCACGATCCACACAGCGCTATTTCAATTGCCATATTTGTTATCTCACAGATGATATCTGTGGAATCGACAGAAAACCTTAATCTGATTGTCACATATAAGGGCGGGTCTTAAAACTGTCCGTTACAAAGCCAAGCTTCAACATAGACTGCCGAATGAGAAATCGCTATGTCTTTCTCTATGCAGACTTTACTAGTATCATTAGAATGACCTCCGCTATTACCAAGCTGATGATGTCAAGAATTTTGTTCGTACTTTTCTACTTTTTATTCACAGAATCATTTGGTTATTTGCATTTCTGAAATGTAATGTATTTTCAAATGAAGTACTTCTTTTATTAATCTGGTTCAGGGCAAACATTTTATCAGATTTCTCCAGTTATTGTAAAAATTTATTGATTAAAATCAATCTACGCATTCTATCTCCCATTTTTCTCTGCGACCGTATACCATATTATTCCTTCCTATAAATAACCCCAATAATTCGTTGGAAGAATCGAATTCCCGCTAAATTTGAATGATAAACATGCCGAGTCAGACGCGTGAAAGCGACAGGATTTCATTGTCGTTCGGAAGAACATCAAGAAACGATATCTATTGAATTGAAAGAGATGAAACATTTTTTGATGTGTAATGTTGTATAAATAAGGCGGATGGAAGAATGGCACAGATAGGTTGACAGTGGCGTAGTTGCGATGTGAGTAGACATCAAGACAAAACGGCATTGTTCCATTCCAAAAGAGTTCCTCACTTCTTTTCAGTTTGGGTTTTGAATATTTTAGGGCCGTTTAATGTAATTTTAGTTTAACTGGAGAAGTTTGTGCGGCATGAACATTGTAAATTAGGATAGATACCTAAAAATGCATATTCTTGATAGAAAATTCAATATATGTATATTGAGGCAGCCATAAGGTAATTATGTATTTGTGCCTGCATGTGTGTGAATATAATGTAAATGACTACCTACTGATATTAAAACATTGATTTCATTCAACTCTAAATAAATCTGAAGAAGTTAGAGTTCGATAGTCTAGAAACTATTTCCTCTTTACTTGTGATGCCCTGTTTGGAACCTTTGGTGTAGTAAAGTTTAATCTTCCTCTTGAAGGTGATCACTTGGTGATCGAAAAACGTGTCGAGGTGTTGAAAATAACTGTTTGGTGTTGGAATAAAACTCCAGTCATATTTATTTCCTCTTTGTTAAATTTCGGTTTAATTATGAATTTCAGATGCAATTAAATTATTTACCATCTTCAAAAATACCTCAAATCAAAGATGCTCTCACATTGTTGACAGACAAGAATTAATATTGAACTTCAATACATCGAAGTTGTTTTCCAAATTTATTTGTTTTCTATGTTTTTTAACATTATAGCCAGTATTACTACCTACAATATTATGTATCTTATCAAACTTAATACTTCAATTCTCTTTACAGATCGATAGCAACATGTCGAAAAATATACTATATATAAAATATGTCTTCTCATTTGAGGACTCCATGCCCCAATACGATTTTAAATTTTGAAATCGTCGAAATTGAATGGACTGATGAACACCACCAAATAATATAATCAGAAGTGGTCATACAATCGATCCCTGGATAACTACTAATCTTAAAGACGCCTGAAAAGAATGACTTACGTTGAATTTCACGTTTCCTATTAGTTAGGTAATAATCAGAAAAATTCAATTTACTATTCATATCATAAAATATGAAACAAAAATGAATCTATCTGAATCGGAGATATACGGCTATATAGATATCTCTTAGTGGAGTCCTACTTGGAAGAGGCAAGTGTTCTACTCATCCTTAATATAGTTCAATTTTTGTGTTTAGTAGATACTTATTTCAGAGCTACTTCGTTACAATTATGAACATTGAGGTGAACAATTTCAGTATGATTTCAATTTTTTATTCGTTAGAAATAATTCCGAACTATGAGATTCTTCAAAAGTTCCAAAGCAAAGTCGTAAAAGTTCTAGTTTAAAACCGTTTTCTGGTATATGCCCAGAATTCTTTGATATAATTATGTAACTATTAAATTTTTTTCAAATGATGTTTATTTCAAGAGGTTGAGTTTTTAATTTGGGTGCTTTAATTTTTTTTATTTCTCTCTATTTTATCGTAGACTCAAATGAGTAACAGTTTTTGTCAAAAGAATGAAACTCTCTTCCCCCTCTCTTCCTCCTCTCCTCAGAAAATTTCCCTGGGCCGCGCCACTGCCTTCTCCACGTGTGTTGTCGTTTTATTCTTGTGGAAAACACGGGACACTGTTACGCAGACCCATTGAACGTCTTTTGGCATTGTGAGACGTCTTAGAGGACACTTTCAGGACGCATTCCGCTAGAACGGACATGAATGAGCCAATGATCTGCACATATGCCCATATTTATCGTGTTATGTATACGAGTGTTGCAACATTTCAATGGCCTTTGGCACATTTTCGATCGTTTGTCCAAACATTTCAGAACTGGAAGCGGTTTGAGCTATTATGTAGGCAGGTACTCAATCTTCAGAAAGTGTACGTGTCATTGCTTCAAGTATTTTTTGTCTAACTCGTTATAGATGATACTGAGGATGTTATTCGAATCGTATTGATCTCTGTTTTTACTCAGTTTCTTAAGCAACATGGAAAATGATTTTTTATAATGTTATAACTGGGAGTGTAAAAGCTTCACACCTTCATTCAATAATATATTGAAATATTACCGATACAGCCAAAGGAAATAACCAAAGTGGCCAAATAAGGTTTGTGCTCGTGCTGTCACTAGCATTTTGAAAAACTTTTGAAGCAAATATTGATAATAATTTGAAAATGAGAATCCATTAAGTTCTGGGTAGATGCCAGACTCACAGTCTTGGGGTTTTATCAAAATCATGATACACTCAAGTCATTCGCTCAACAATATTTCAAAATTATTCGCTTTGTAGACATTCAGTCCATTCAGCTTGGTGAACTCGGGATATATTCCTTGAATGTTGCTCTCAATGCATAAACACTATGAAAAAGTAGAAGGTAGTTTTTATAGTTTTAAGCGATTGAATGCACTATACTCTGTCCATCTAAGCTATGGAGTGCTCCAAAACATGATCATGCATAGTGCACGTAATTTCCCAGATAAAGCTGCTTGTACAGAGTCGCACTACCGAAATTTTATATAAATATTATTTTTCTAATAATATGCAGCTGGGTAAAAAACAATTTTTCAAGGGGAATGTAGGGAACAAATTAGCAATTTCTTCAGCCATATCACTACTTGACATTTTAAAAATTCAAAAATACCGTATATGTTCACACCAACTCCGACTCAACTGACAACTCCGACAGCCAATTGCAGTTAAATCTGATTGGCCAGCTTAAGGAGGCTTGTTTATTTTACCCAATAGATGCGAATACTTGTGGTGATCATTCATTGATCACGCATCTATATTTGTTTGAGTTGCTTTTTTTGTTGAATGGATATAGCGTGGACCTGTTTTTGAAACCATATATTTGTTTTTCAAACATCCCCAACTTGTATACCAAGCTCAATCGATTGAAATACATGCAATCCCACAATTTTTGAAATTTTGATTTCAAGCTGTCTGTTTTTTTTACAGTATACAGTATAAATGAGTTTTGTTGAAATTTGTAAGAAAATTTTTTGAAGGTTGGAAATAGTCAATATTTTTGTAAATAAACATTTTCCAATACAAAAATTAGGTTAATATCAACACTGCTTCTGAATCCTTTGTACGAGTGCGCACAAAGGGGCAATGATGACGATGATTTCACATTTAATAAATACATCAAAGCATTCGATCGTCTTTCACGTTCTATGGTCCTTTCGTCTAAAGTATGAAAATAATTAAAAACTAAATTAAAAGGAAGAAGGCCGATATCAATTCAGCGCTTCCATTTCTCCTCTCCAATCTCCCTGCCAACCGAGACACTTTGAGCGGCTCGGGAGGTAGAGGGGTGCCATCAAAGATTTTTGGGCAGGGAAGGGTTAAAAACGGAAGACGTTCCTAATGAACGAAAGGGAGGAGATAATGGCAAAGGATAATGGCTCGCTTCTGCGCGATCCTTGAGCAAGGAAACGGGGAGGAGTTGAAGGATAAGTCTTGAGGATTCATTATATTATCTTTTTTGCCTTATTTTATTATGACCGAGTTTTAATGGATACGCCGTGGCCATTATTCCCGGCTTTGATGGTATTCCGAGAGAATGGAAAACGTTTATTATTCAGCACACAGAAGCATCTCCTGAAAACTGTTTCTCGTTTCAGATCCGCTTTGTGATAAATACGCGATTTGGGTAGAGTCTTCAGACGAAAATAAAATGTAGTCCCACCAAAAATTTGAACGGGGTTCTGTTCAAGTAGTAAAATACATTAATCTTTCTTTCCATTAGGATTACGTGTTCCCACCATCATCTCCACTAAATTAGACTAGTGAAAATTTGAGGTATGAACTTGACTACGAACGTCATCCCAATTATTTTTGTGGTGGTAGAGTTTCTTGTTTTGTAATTAGATTATAATTGGTTCACCACTTCATACAAATGTGTAAGGTATATGCTTGCAAACTAGAAAATATCTACTACAGGTCAACCAATACCTAAAAATGAAAGAAACGCCTTCTAAATGATTACAGACCGATCTGTCTGATAGCGGAGAATTCGTGAAACTCCTTCAACGTTGAAGAATACTGAATACTATTGATAAAGAATATCTGGTTGTTAGTTTAGATGGACACATTGAAGGCGTTTGACCTGGGAACTTATTCGCAAGTTTTCCGCTGAAATCAGTTATATTTGCACTGTCTGATCCTCACAAGTCACTCTTAGGCCGGCGCAAGTTGAGGCACACGTGACGCAGGGTGATTCACAGTGATTTCTGCGGGAAAAACTGCACCGCAAACTAAAACGCAATTTTATCAAGCAGTTTCGAAATGGATAGGGTGCTTAGCAGAATAGGAGTAAGCAAGATTACTATAAATGAATTTCTGCTGATGAATTTCAGTTCCGAATCGGAACAACAAAATGAGTGAAGATGAAACGACGGTTTCAGCGGTTATTTATTTTTTATTATTTATAACACATGAGTCGTAAAAACTGATAGTGGACGCTGAAGAAAGAGAGAGAGAACGCGATATCTCATTCGGCTGTCGATGTCATTGACGCATCGTGTCGGGTCTCCGTCTTTGAAACTTTTGGGTTTCAATCTGTCAATTCGCTTCGTCAACTAAGGGATCAAGTTTAATAAACACGTATGAATGGTTTGAAACTTCCATTACATCAGAAAATATGCAAGGAATATTTCTGACGTTCGTTTCAGATACTATTTCATCCCATAGAGTATTACTCTATGGATTTGAATATTGCTGCCTCCACCGGTTTCCAGAGTTGAGTTTACTTCATGAGAATAACAGTTTGATACGTTAAGAGAAATATTTCTTGTTAGTTGCTATTTCTGACTGACTTCTCAATGTAACCTAGTAGGTATGTAGTTTTAAAAAAATCTGTTTTAAAAATCTGTTTTCCGTTAACCAGCTGTCGTACCCCTACGGACGACAACCCACAGAAGTAGAAACTTGTGTGAGCTAAGGATTAACGAGGTCTTACCTTTTAACGTGTGATTCCTACCACGGGTTGGGCGATAGCAAATGAAAATCGATTGTTCAGACTAGGGCTTGAACCACGGACCAACACGGCAGTCAATTCGAGTGAGTGAACAAAGTACCCACGTCGAACCGCCTGGCTACCGACCGACATGTAGTTGATTTGAATAACGATTTTACTTCCCAGAACTTTCTGCACCTACTCCTCAAATACCAGATTTTTTTTATAAGATAACATTTCATTATTGTTTCATCAAAATGTATCAAGCCGTTTTATCTTTTCGAGATTCGCTTTTTTATACAAAACACTCATATTTTGGTCATTTGTCTTTCTTGAATTTTAGTCAAATGAATGCATGTGTTCGTATTTTTTTGTTTCCTTCCTAATCTCTGACACCTGTAAAAGGATAATTTAATAGTGAAAGGCTATTTTAATCATTTAATTATGAAAATAAATGTTATTGTGATTTACTTTCATTGTTGAAAATGATGTTCAATACATTCAAAAAATCTACAGATGATTCATAGACAGAAATTAGGTACTATGCGGCATTCACTCATTATTTTATTTAAACATAGAGTTGTTAAAAAAACGTATATCCATCTAATTTTCGGGTTCCCATTATAAATATGTTTCAAGCGAAAGGTGCTTGAACTTCAATGATTACCTATCTTGAAAGGTGTAACCGTGTTACGTAGGATCAGGGTAATTTGGCGTGTTAAAATTGAATAATTACTTTTTTATTAGGTGAACGGACTTTGGTGAAGAAAAAATTCGAAAGTATATAGCAACCTAATTTACTCTACCTATCAAATGTAGAAATAGTTTAGATAATAATGGTATTTTTATTACATTGTTTAAATGATTCCTGCTGTATGCAAATTTACCAATACTGAATCCAGAGTATGTGATATGAACTTAACAGCCTCACGTTTCAATTTATAAATAATAAATAGGACGATTATACCTATAACTTAATAACAAAAATGCAATGGAGAATATGAAGGGAAAGGAATAAGTTTTCATTAAATCTTCACAACATGATTAGGTCGTATTAAATTATCTTACTGAAAACAATAGTATATACCTAATATACGAATTAACTCGTGGATTAATTACAAACGAGTGGGTTTGATATCATAATATCTTTTATTTTTTTATATTTCGGCTGAAGATTCTTATGTAGGCTTGTTTATTGATAAAATTCTAAATTTCGTCAAATAGACAAAAATCACGTTAGTATTTTTCAAAACTGATTCCTCGTAATACGTTGTACCTATAACAGCATAGTACACTTTTATCTTAATTTTTTTCATAGTTTGACGTATTAGAAACAAATTCAATTATAACTCCTTAAAAATTCTGCCCTTCAACCAGTCTATTTCATTTGTTGACAATTACTTTCCAATACATCAGAACTGGAAAATAACGAAAATTTGATTTCCCGATGAAACAAACAGCATATGAGCAGGTCAAAAAATATTGAATCCGTTCTATTCAATTTTTTTGTCAAAATTTGTGTTACTCTCATATGACATATTTTTTAGTATTCTGAATTATTACATATCCAAAGTAGCCACAATCCATTTGGATTTATTTATTTTTATATATATAATCGTCAACTTCATATTTAACAACATTAAAAAGTTTCACACAAATATACATATATAAATATATATTAACCAAGGAATATACATTACTTGTGATCATGTGTATATGAGCAAACTGAACAACTTTTCTAAATAACATTTTATTTATTATTTATTCATGAAAGAATTTTTGTCCTGCCCTGTATGCTGTTTGACATCTGAGTGAACACATCTAATGTGTTTATCGAACATGCACTAGCGTTTGAAAGTATTCAAAAATGTCGATGGTGCAATTGATACAAAAATTCTCATTTGTTGCAAACCTAATGGAACACACTGTATAAAACAAAAAATATGCAAGTACCTCTTTTCGGAGTGTTTTCTTGAAGCAGCGGCATGTCAGTTAACATAAATTGTCACAAAACATTCACTAGTAGCCTCTGTTCATTATCACTATCCCACTCACGATTCCAGTATCATCAAACTTGCTAAATTCCCTTGAATATTAACAAACAAATCGTATTTTTACGTAATACTTCTGAATAATACTACTACATCTACTAACAGACAATCGTATACTACTGAGAGAAATTACTCAACACACGAGGGTTGACCTAACCTATCCTAACATGCTTTCCACCACCCCCAGCGAGTGGGGTGAGTGGTGGGGAGATGTGGAGCAACCCCTTAGACAAGGAAGTATACGATCTTTCCGCAGACGACAAGGTTAGGATGCTTCATTAAGGTGGATCTTGGCAATGTTTGCATAATAAAAGTGACGATAGAATTTGATCCGTTCCGCAGAATTTTAAAAGGTCTTTTGTTTATTGGATATAATGATTTAGATACGGCATTGGTTGAATCGTAGCAGTTATATAATTATTGCTTTTAAAAGTTTCTTTTTGAAACCACTTCGGGAATTGAAAAACCTTTCTGTACATAACCAGAAATAGAGAGCCGGCAGGATAATTTGCATATTAGGATGGAAATAGGGTGTTAATGGAAACATTATGAAACCGTTTTATCTATTACTGAGACGATGATACTCGTACAAAACAAATACTTAATATGATTGAAATTTGTTATAGAATAATTCTCAATGACTTGATAGCATTTATTTCAAATAACTTTGAACATTTTTTGAATTTCAAAAATATTTATGAACTTCTACATTCTTCTTATGAAAGTATAATATTTGTTTGAAAAAAAGTTTCAAATTTGTTGGTATACTTTTTTGAGATTGAATTTGAAATTAAACAGAAACACTATAAGCAATATTTCTCATTTTTATCCATGTCAATTTATTAATGCATTGGGTGTTGTGAGCAAATAAAATACATAGAAGTGAAAAGCATATCAATTCAACCTAATAATCAATGGATTTTATTATCTACAAAGGATTAGTAAATCGGATTAGTTTGGTTTGTGAGAATATAAAATTCGCTATCAGTATTATTTCTGAAAAGGTGCCTATATGGGTTGCCTTAAAATCAAATTAATTCTTTAAAATATTTTTTATCTGTAATACACAATTCAATGAT
Source organism: Leptinotarsa defecta (assembly GCA_015342085.1). Classification (NCBI taxonomy): domain Eukaryota; kingdom Metazoa; phylum Arthropoda; class Insecta; order Coleoptera; family Chrysomelidae; genus Leptinotarsa; species Leptinotarsa defecta. The sequence continues at coordinate 22,488 of WOGO01000136.1, forward strand.
AATAGTTACACAATTTTTATAAACAACTACTGTTGTATATAATAAGTGTGGCCCAATGTGTAATCTTCATTTCTACCGAGGAAGCTACGGTGTTAGAAGTAATTATATAAATTATATAATTTTCACAACGAATTATATTTAAAACGCGTTTCGCTACACTGTAGCATCATCAGTTACTAAAACACTGATGCACAGTAACTAATGAAGCTACCATGTTAGCAGAACGCTTCTAGAAATAAAAATGTTTGTGAGAAAATTGTGTAATTATTATAATGAATAGTGTTATTTTTTTCAAGTATGTCAGTAGTTTCGAAATATTTGCAGATTTCTTCGTGAGTCCCATTATTTTTAAAAGGATCACTCAAAAGGATCAATGAAGCAAATTGAAAATCATTCTCAGAAGGCTTTTTTATAGAAAAAAACACTCTGACAAATCGAACATATACTCCCACATATTTATTTCTCAGAAAATGATCTGATTTTCATTAATATTTTTTCACTGATAAAATCACTTTAAAATTTTCCGAAGAGTGGATTTGTTTATTTGGAATGAACACATTGTATTTTGAAACTCTCATATTCCATGTTCGAAAATGTTTGTTTGAAAAGTCTTTTCAATCAAATATTTCGAGTTGCTTGTCAAGGGGGTACCTAAACCTAACATTCCATCTCCTGAGACTTGAAAAATTCGGTTACTCAAAGTGGGATAATATAATTTTGTAATATTTGAATTGCATTGAAAATTTGGTTCTCATATTTTCACTTTCTATGACATTCTTTTTTATTTTCAAATATTATGGTTGAAAGTGGTGCATGATTATGCTGTTAAATAGTAAATTTTTATCGATATTGTCAATGCATTATGTAACTTTTTTTGAAGTAGGTTCTTTACCAAATTTGGTTAAAATTGAAATAAAATTATTTTCACTATGTCGGGTGTAATTGTGGAATTTCGGTGGTTCAAATGATTTCACGATTTGGATTGATTGGACCAAAAATATTTTCTCAGTAGCATTTCCAGTTTTTTAAAAAATTACATCAACTACATTTTTGGATTCAGCAATTCATTTTACATAGAAACATCCTACTTTGGTGGAAATAGTGTGAAGTATTTTTTTTTCGAGAAAAATGTTCGATTTGCTGTCATAATCTATGTGGAAATTAAATTAGTACTTCTTGTGATAGATACCATATATACGTATTACTAAAATTCCACATTGATACCAAACAAGAAAAAGAAGAAAGGTACATAGGTACAATTCAGCCTTCTTCCAACTTTTGGTTAACAAATAAAATAATATTACAAAATATAAAACAACGATTTTTTCAAATTATTTAAAAAATTATCTATTTTACAGACATAATAATAACAAAGAAAATGAAAAGTGACGGATAAAATTCTTGGGGTTCGTGGAGTAGGATGCAGGAATATTCTGTACGAGTTAAATTTTGAAGGCCACTTCTATTGTTATCATTTTAAAAATCAAACGAATTTTTCGAGTAGATGTAATTTCGTAATACTTTGATAACTGAAAATGGCAAAAACCGATACGTACAATTTTGTTTTGGAAACAAATACCTATATAACGAAAATAATTACAATAATTTCAATTATGGCCGGTTAAGAAAACAAGTCAATTATGTATTATGTAACACACATATCATTTTAATATACACAAAATATACAACAAACTGTTTCATTAGTAAAAGCTTTCTAGAATTTTTTTCGCGAGATTTTATCTGTTTGAAAGTTAATTGATTTTGATATAGGTTATACGGCTAACGTCGCTGCGGAATTTTTTTATATACCAATTTTTACTTGTTGATTGAATCATTTACTTCAAGCAGTCATATAAAAATGATTCACATAATGGTATAACACTAAAAACGGGTTTATTTCCATCTTGAATTTAAGTAGTAAATCAATGAAGGGCTGCTGTTTGCAACTTCCTCGGTTTTTGTGTCAGTCCAATATATATCATCATATTCTCTTGATATTCATATTCAATTATGAATGTGTACATTCCTTTAAAATATTTCCAAATGAACAAAGCATTTCAATGAATCGAGACGAGCACATCTATTTTGATTTTATACACAATACAAAAATTTAAATAAAACATGAACTTTTACAGTTCACATAAAAGATGAACTCTCATTAACCAAAAAGGTATAAGGTACTTCCCAGATCTTACATCAAAAAGTTCTCACGTATCTTTGAATAATAAGGAATATGTTTCACATACTATAAATACCATTACCTGACAAATCCACTGAACAGTATTTTTATAACAGTTTTTAGTGGTTTGGGTTTGATTGTTGAATGCAATCAAACAGCTACTTTTCTGATTTGTGCAGCTTTTGATAGTAGTAGAATCTCAGATCGAATATATTAGAAATTACTTTTTATTCGTCAAAACTTTGATATGATTTCTAACGGCAAACATTAGTGCAGATAAAGAGAACAAAATTGGGGCTGGTAGGCCGGATTTTTTATCATAACCCCGGCCGTGAAAGACTATGTTTTTATATTAGCTCAGATAATTAATTTGTGTAGAAATAATCATTAGTTGTTATCGACATGTGGCTGAAGAAAGTATGTAGTTGAGAAAATGGAAAATCCTGAAACAATAGTTCATTCTGAAAATTCAACCTGTATTATGATTATTTTCTCAATTTGATTTTTAGTATTCAATTCTGAATGTTTAGCTAGGTTCATGTAAAAAATTTTGGTTATATTCAAATGAGCAAAATATTTCGATAAATGAAGGTGAGCACATTCATCTAAACTGATTTTATATTTTACATGAACTTTCACATACATTTAAATGAATTACAAATTTATACAGTTCAATTAATAAAGTAAACTCCTCATAATTGATCAACCAAACATTGTGATATAATTTGTAAAGCTGTTGTCAGCTTTTTCGATCGCGTGGGCTTCAGTCTTTGGGTTTTTCCGGATTTTTTAACATCACGTGTTAGCCTGTGTTTGATTCATAAGAACATTTTGTTGAAAACTATATGTAGTTTCAAATATGTTTGCTGAAACTAAACTTTGAGCCAAATCAATTGAACAGTACTTTTAAAATCTTTTTTCCAACGAATGTTTGACCTGACTTTCTACATTCACATAATTTTTTTATCCATGAACCGATCTCAATAAATCAAACACCAAATTTTAAAGGAAGTATACCATAATACCTTAGTGAAAGCCACACCCCTAATCGGTTTAGCCATTTTTGAGATTAGCGTGCACCAACGCACAAACAGATAAAAAACAGACAAATATTCTAAAAGTAATTTTGGATTCAATTGCGTTAATAAAAACGTCCGATGATAGTTTTTCTCAAATGTCTTCCATGGTTTCACAGCGATCTGTTATACTTTTATTACATGTGTTATATCTTACTCAACACAGGTATTGATTTAACCACCAAAAAACGTATACACCATTTTCGGTCAGTACCTACGTGTTTATCTCATTTCTTTGAATAAAATGTGAGCATATATTGAATACTAGTTGTTGCCCGCGGCTTCGCCCGTGTAGAATTTGTTTTGTCAGTTTGAGTTTTGATATATTTTTATCATCCTAAATCTTCAGGTTTCCAACTGCAAAACTGACGAAATTCAATAAATCTTCAAACCCCTATTTTCCCCCTTGGGGGGGTGGAAATTCCTGATTCCTTTTCTTGATGCCTAATTTCACTATACAAAGAACCTACCTGCATATTTCAAGATTCTAGGTTCAGTGGTTTCGGCTGTATGTTAATATCGTAATGGCTTACTGCGTTGCGTAAAGTTAATCTTATCGTGATAGCTTTTAAGGTATTCGTCCAAATTACTTAGTGAAAAAGACAAAGTTTATCTATATTGAATACTCAAAACGACAATTGTACCTATCAATTTTTATAAGAATTTGACAGATATTCTAAAATGTGCATTGTAAAAGAAGTATTTAATTTAATTGTATTGATGGCTCAGTGTTTTGCATGTAATGGCTGCCACATAAGAGATAGATATATCCTATCGCCAACTTTCATTCAGAATTATTTAAGATCACCGTACATTATCTGCATATAACTCTAACGGTATAGGCAGCGCACACCAAGATAGCTTTCAGGGATTAACAATTTTCCCGACTTACTTAATATTTATCGTTATATTATGACCAAAATTATATATACAAAACCTTCGTAAATTGTAGCCTATATGTTATTCTAATGCATAAGCTGTATTTATGTAAAGTTTCATCTAAATTCGTTCAGGCGTTTAGGCGTGAAAGAGTCACAAACTTACAGACACACATACATTTATCCATCCTCACAAACTTTACATTTATATTATTAGTATAGACTAGTGTAGATAGACAGATAATACATTCTTGATCAACATAGTTTATATCTTAATTTACACGGTCTTCCCTAACGTACAACGTAAATCTATATGCAAATGGCATCAAACAATATCTTCTTATGGAAAATTGGGTTTAAATTCTGAAGATCACAAAGAAACCTGAGTTGATTTTTTAAAGTAATTTTTAGTGTTTCTACAGATTCACATTGAAATGAAACTCTGGATATTTGGGCGATTCAAAGAGCTGTATTTGAGTTGAATATAAAATGTGGATGTTTTTCTATACTTGAAATTGAAGTACACCATTGAGGTACACAAACGTTATTTCCTACCTGAGTCCTATAAAGTTCATTGAAAATCAGTACACCCCGAAAGTCTACAAGCCATGATAATAAATTTTGACAAATCAACTGACCCCTCGTAAACGTTTGTCTTACATACAATATTTGACTTTTCTAATATTCAAAAAGGAATAATATTAGGCGCCATACTGTTCCGTACGCGGTATTCCTTTTTTAACAAATTTAACTGTAATGACAATGTTGAATCTTCTTTGTTGGAAGTTTGTCATATTCCTCTGGGCGTAATTTAGGTTCATGACTCGTTTACCCCCTGTCATCCAGTGTCTCACATTCGTATGAAACATCACGAGCTGTCCCCGTTATACAGCCCTATTTTATTTAGGTATCATTTCAATGAATAATGTGATGTATACTTTCTATTAGAAAAATCGGGTAAAAAGTCCTTTTCAATTTTGACATAGTTGATTGAGATCGCATGAATTAGAAATTATTAAATGAAAATTCGAATATCCTCAATACATAAATATTTTTGGCGTTTTGAATTTCTCATCGTGTCTGTAACCATTGTGACTATGTTCTCTATGTCTCAGAAATTCGAAACTCTTCAATATTAAAAGCTATACTTCAAATGACTTGTAACGGGTGTGGTCTCATATTTAAATTGGTGGAGGCGAAAGGACTTATCTTTTTCGTGTTATGTTTACACTACTTGGACTGGAAATGTTCAGAATCCTCTGAATGTAGATTAAAATGTGGAGTTCAATGCATTGAAAGAAACACAAATATATTTAAAAAATCAGGTACTAAATGATTCTGAAAAATCAGGAAAATAAATCTGTACTCCACAGAAAGTGTAGATATGATTTCATAACATCCTGTAATGTTCTTAGCAAAATCTTCATACAAACCGTAATGGTTGAGTTTGAAAATATAAAACTACAAACAATATATTATCAATAAATAATTGAAATTGATTTGAAGAAATTGAAGTCTATCTGTGGAAAAATTCCTTCGAAAACTGTATTATCTTTCTCTTTTGAAAAACAAATCTGATTATCTTTCTGAAAATAATTTGATATGGAAGGAGAACTGACAAATTCATAATGAACGTGGAACATAACATTTTATATCTTGTAAAAAATTAATTTGAGGACACCACACTAATTCTTGCACTGAAATGTACATTCCATAGAAACAATTGCGAATATCGATCAAATACTGATCGAAATTGCAACAAAGGTCTAGCGAATTTTATGATTTCAACTAATTCTGAGAGGCAACCGAATCATAGTCTAAATAAAAAACAAGAAAACCACAAAAAAGTGGTTAAATATATCGAGGCAATATTCTTTAAGTCTTCCTATTCATTGAATATTCAAAATAGGTTGGTTTGTAATTTTCGATTTGACTGTTGATAGATTTTGAGGTTCTATTGACTAATGTAATCATAAAAGGTAAAACTGGAACCTCTAGCACAGAATGAATCTAAAACAAGCACTTTTCCCAACTACCAGAACTGCATTACTATTTCTCTCCATGTCCTTCACCTTGGGTGGTGAAATACGCGTCGAGAATAGTAATACAGTTCTGGAGTTTGGGAAAAGTGTTTGTTTTGGATTGATGTATAGATATGAAAAAACTTTTACATGGTGTTTTCATCTGATAGTATAATTTCTTGATGATGAAAATTTGGTAGATAGATTGATTAGTAGTTTTTTCCTAAATATATTTTCATAAGATTGATCTGCTTGATTTTTTGGGTTGCCCACAATGAGACCAGTTAACCGTTAACGTATATTGATTTTAGTGGTTACGTGTTCGTGGAATGTACAAAAAATAAGGCAAACGTTCAAATTTCGCGGGCTACGTACATTTGATTAACAATTCATTTTTTTTGCATGTTGGTAGAAGTTAGAAGTTTTTTGCCTGTTCGGGCGATTTAAAAAAAATGGAATTAAGTGCTCAAAAACACTTGAAATGTTGACATACGGTGGTTGTATTCAGATTTTTTTTACAACTTGTAATGCACTGTTTGGAACCTTTGGTGGAAATAGTATTGAATATTACTCGAGTTTTATCCTAACACCAAACCTAGACACGTGTTTCAATCACCAAGTGATAATCTTCTAGAGGAAGATTAAATTAAATCTACATACAGTATTGTCCTTATTCATACCATAAATACCTCTGTTAGGATCTGCGTCTTAATTGCCTTAAAATTAATTTAATAATGTTGCATAATCCACTAGTCAGAGCCAAATAAATCTGATTAATAACATCCAATATCGTTATTCATAATATTATTATGTTGCCTTATTTCTAAGCTCTCATAAGCATCTAGATGCCTGTTGTTGTAAACTTGTCTAACTAATCTCAATGAATCTAAAGCAACTGAACTTCAAACGTTCCAGCCAGTCTCGATATACCTACACAGTAGGTTTAATGGACTGACGCCTATCAGAAAACAACTACTCCCTTGGCTAATACCACGAAGGGCGTTGGATTATATCCGACAGGCGTCAGTGCAGGAATCTTCAC
>WOGO01000137.1:0-29631 GCA_015342085.1 Leptinotarsa defecta
TATATTGTAATAAAACACTCAAAATGAACTTTTCAAGTTTGAATTTCACACATTTTGCAAAAGAAATTTCATATGTATATTTGATATTTGTGCATCCCCTGCCCGTATTACTGTCGTTGTGTTTGAATTAACTGATGTTTTATGTTTTCTGTATTTGCGGAGCAGTCACGTATAAGATCGGTGAGTAAGAGTTCCCAAATAAGGGGGAGGTGTGAAACTTTGCGCATATTCTTCATGGCCATAACTTCAATTCATATTTTACATATTTTTATAATTTATATTTCCTTTTCATTCATCATGTCCTATCGACTGGAAACTGGAAAGTACAGTTGGTATTATTTGAAATGTTAATACTTCAGATTTTTATTCATAAGCGTCTTTCGATGTTTGAAGTTTCAACAGCGATTCTGCTTTATAATTTGAGTAATCAATATTTGAACTCATTTTCAAATAATTATCAAGTAAAAACTTGGTAGTGACAACCAATAATTTTATGACGGATTGCAAAGTAATTTTTGTTTCTCTCATTTTTTTGACGAGAGATATGAATTATAAATTCTTTTTTCATGCTGATTTCAAGGCGTAATAATAAAATATTCGTGGATGACTCTGAAACACTTCAGCTCGAAAAATCGTACTTCTTTCAAAGATCTTATCCACTTTGACATCAACATACTATTTCATTGAATATCCTCGACCACTGAAGCTATTTTCATTTAAAATTCTACGAACTGTATACTTCGAATAGGAGACTATAATCAGCCTCTTCATTAATTATAACTCATACTATCATTCACATAAAAGAAAACATGGAACGATAAAACAGAAACTATTCGAAATACAAATAACTGAATATAACAATACTCAAAAATTTCAACAGATTCGAAAATTCGTGGAGAAATTCGCTAACAACTCCAGTTATTGAATTTGTTGTGGATATTCTTCCTCCTCTGTATAATATATCCAAAGTTTGAGTGATCTGTTCTGAAATTTGTTTGTCAACAGTATTAATATGAAACAAACTAGGTGAATAAAAGTATATCATAGTATTTATTAATTTATACATCATTGGGTTGACAGTATCACAATACTTGGTTATTTGTCAAGTGTGTAGATACTTCACATTAGTTTACAGTGCAACTCAAGTTTGACAAATTTCACTAGTCACATTCAAATCGATTCATCAGTAATGCAGTTTTTCCAAACCCTCATTTGCGTCAACCCTCATGATTAGACAAGCCATACTATGCTATGGCTTGTCTAATCATTTTTGTGTATGTCTCTCCAGCTTCCTGAAAGGACGTTTCCTGGCCGTTGATGGATATCTATTGAATAAGCTGGTGTTCTCCAAGGATTGCATAGATTCGTACACATATATGAATAATAACTTAGTAAACATTTGACATTTTGGTTCAAAGGAAAGTAGCGGAGTAGACGAAGTCTTAGTTTGGGATGCTACAATAATGAAGTTTTTTATTAAATTCTCATGACCTTTTTGACGATTGAATAATTTGGTGTGGAAAATCGTTTTGAAGAAATTTGTGTCAAACAACTAGAGTAGGTAGGCATTAAGATCTTTTAATGGCCGATGACAAATACAAGAGTCCATCTGAATATTAGGCACTATTCCAACTGAGTTTCACTAGATGTCCTCACTGTCTCTTTTCGAAAAAACAATTATGCTACTAAGTTTTACGGACAGTTACTTCTATTCAAATTTTCTGATTTTGATTAGTCATTACTGCAAATTTTACATAAACTGGACTTTAGGATAGATGACGAGGTTCGTATGTGAGTATTTGTTGAAATCCTCTAAAACATAATGAAAATATTGGAAAACTGGCTCCTTATCACCTAGTTTGTTTCACTTGAAATAGTATACGAGTATTGAAATTGAGTTCTGTTACTTGCTATTACCCATAATTTTTTAACTTGATTGGAAAATCATAATCTTTATCTCTCCACCAGTTTGATTTCGTAGTAGATATTTTCCAAAAGTTACTGTTCAAATTTGATCATCAGAAACAAGTTGTTTACAAAACAGTGAGATACATAATCACCAATTGTCAAAAGATAATACCTTTTCTGTCATTCAACTGTAGAATTCAATGATAAACATACTTTTTCTCAGCAATTAAAAAAAATTGAAATTGTCACATCGATTCATAACCATGCTTCGGAAACCCAACATTATCATAATCATTCAAATCTGTACAGATCAACATGTAACAAAGCACCAATGCTATCTTACGCTGGTATTGTACATATTTCCGCGTGCTTAATTTGGGCGATTTCAAATGACATCGCAACTTTAACAGAGTTTGCTTGTTAATTCATTTTCTCCACACTGACTACTCTTTTCTCACCTGAGCTTTCCATTCTCCTAGGCCAAGAAGTAGTACTGACCTGCAGAGACGAAGGCATGACTAGGGCCAAAGTACACTGGGAAAGAGAAAATGGTCTGCCTTTACCACCAGGTTCAACTGATGAGAGAGGAAGGCTGACAATACCAAACATTCAGTTAGACCAAGCAGGAACATACATTTGTTTGGCAACTGGATATCCTCCAAATACGCCGGGCGCGAGAGTACCTGCTAGATTGACAGTGACCAGAAGTGAGTAGAATTCCTCAATATTCATTTTGTGATCATAAAAAAAATAAGTAGTATTTATCTCCTCAGTAGGTAGTCTTTTGGTTCAATGGTAGCAGCAGGGCTGAAACGTTTCTTCAATAAATTCGTGAGACATGATTCCATTTCTTCTAATTGATAAATAAAACGATTATTCGCTGCATCTACTCAAAAAGTGTTGACTTTCTGCAAACCTTTTACTAAATGAAGAAGACTTTGATTACTAAAAACTTAAACATTCAACTCAAATGTTGAGTTTCCGTTTGAATTTGATGAATTCATGTTTTTATTGAGCAGCCAGGATGAAATCAACAAAGCATCAGGTGCTTCATTCAAAATTTGGAGTTCCACCACCGATCTATAAAAATTATTATGCAGCAGGTAAAATACAAAAAATAAATCGTTCACTCAGTTAATTGATCATTTATATGTTTCATTTGTTTCTCTGATTGATATCACGATTTGGTAAGTAAAGTTAGTGACGGATCGGTCGATTTTGAGTTACTGATGAATATCATGAAAACAAATATGTCATTATTACCTAACATGACCAATAAGGAAGTTTACTATGTGCTTTAGTGGGTACAGAAATTTTCTAGGTGGTAGTGCTACCAAATATACATCTGCCTTAAATTTACATCATAATACTTGGGTATTAAGTTCCTCATGTGAATATTAAAACATTTATGTTTCATATATCACCAAAAACTTCTACGAAACATTTCTCACGCAAAATAGGTATTGAAATTTCTGCAATGCGATCTCACGAAATAGTTTTATTCGTCGTGACAATAGTGATACAAATGGAAAAGTAACACTTTGTTGGAAAGACGATATTGATTCCGGTAGCATTGAACTGAGTTCTTTGCTAGGTCCTCGTTTATAGTAGGCAGTCATCTGAAAAGCTACAGATTCAGGATCCTGCTGAAATCACTTCTGATCAGTTCACGGCGATAGAGTAATGAAGAGAGGAGGTGGCTTGGCATTCTTTACTAAAATGATAATTTTTCTGTTCGAAACTTCTCTTTTCATTTGTATTTCAAAAATCAGTAACTGCAAATGACAAATTAATTATCGACTAGTTCGTTTAAATCTGTTTAACATCTGTTTTCCCGTTAATCAGCTGTCGCCCCCATACGAACGACAACCTTCAGAAGTTGAGAAACTTGTGCAAGCTAAGGACTAACGAGGTCGTACTTTTTAACGTGTGATTCCTAACATGGTTGCAGAATCAACCCAGCTTCAACCAGATGAATTCTCTCCAGAAAAATATCTGGTCGAGGCAGGAATCGAACCCACGGTTTTCCGATCGTGAGTCAGGCGCACTACCATCGCGGCCAATTCCACAAATAATGGTCCGATATATTGTATATTTTTTGTGGTAGTTATAATATTTACCGAATATATATATTTTTTGTTCTGTGAAAAATCGCGTCTTTTCGGTAACTCACCTTACCGTCAAGGCCGAACTCTGCCTTTTTCCGGATTACTACTTATATAAGTTTGTATTTTATTTATTTATTTGTTCTATTTTGTAGTCTGGGCAATAAAATATATTATTACTATTATTAATTATTATTATTTCATTCCAAAACTATCATTAGTGAACCTTCACGAACCTCCCGGATCTCAAGTTTCCATTTACAATACTTGAGATATTTTTTAAAAATAATATTTGGTAATGAGATATTTCGAATTTCTGCTATCAATATACATTTTATGTTTGAATTGAAAGAACATTTTATGTTCTAACGTTATTTCACAAACTGTTGATTTTTTCTAGACAATGTTCATTTGTATCAATGAATGGAGTTGTTCATTATTATTGTTATTGAACTCTAGACTCGCCAACAGGTCTTTATTCATTTTTCAGATTCTTTGATTCCTCAATAAGATGTATAATATACCTAATGAAATTTTGTTTGCCAAAAGAATTCTCAAAATGTTAGGTAGATATTAGAATTAATCTGATTAGTTTTCATTTGCTAATTTGATGCATCCTGCTTTGATGGCGATGTATATTCTTCATTATTAGATTCATGTTGGTTTCTTCTTTTTGAACTCCCTTCTGTCGTTCGCATGAACAATTTTTACCCAATAAAAGGAATACCCCGTATTATAACGCACAATATTTCAGGAATACCTCAACCAACTCGACCACCAACAGTATGTAGGGCAAATGAAGCAACCTGCTCCAACGGACAATGCATCCCAAGAAGTAAACTTCGTGATGGTCGATTTGACTGTTCTGATGGTTCCGATGAAGATGGATACAGTAAGTAATCTCGATTTCATCATATGCCATTTTCAAGATACATTTCTAACCTATGATCAAATTCCAGGACCCAATGGATGCGAACCCAATGAATATCAATGTGCCAACAAAAAATGCGTTCTCAAGACCTGGATATGCGATTCAGATGACGACTGTGGTGATGGATCTGACGAACAAGAATGTGCTACCAACCCACCAGGATCAGCCTGCCAATACCATCAATTCGCTTGTCATTCCAACAACCAATGCATTCCAAAGAGCTACCACTGTGATATGCAGAACGACTGTGCAGACGGCAGTGACGAAGTTGGTTGCGGTAAGTTTGTCCTAGGTTCACTATTCGGTTTCTGATGAAAAAAAGTCGATGATACTAACTCTTCAACGATATCAAAAAAATAAATTGATGAACATACATGGTATTCGGCTGTAACGTCAAAATTTTTTAATATGAGTCATAATGTTCAAATTGCAGCCAAGCCTGTCATCGCTCAAAATCCGCCACCAATGGTGACCCTCAAAGTAGGAGAAACATTCGAAATAACTTGCAGAGCTGTGGGTATCCCAACACCAGAAATTGTGTGGCGTCTTAACTGGGGTCACGTTCCTCCCAAATGCAGAATGATCAGTAACAATGGATTTGGAACACTTATTTGCGAAAACATACAAATCGAGGACCAAGGGGCTTACTCTTGCGAAGCGATAAACATCAAAGGAGCCACTTTTGCTGTCCCTGATACCATTCTCAATGTGAAACGTGATGAGGTTTGCAAAGCAGGATATTTCAATGTTCAAGCCAGAACCGAAGGAGAATGTATCAAATGTTTCTGTTTCGGACATACCAGTAGCTGCAGATCGGCTGACCTATTTATATTCCAGGTAAGTTGCACTAATAATATATTTCAAAACACTTTTTGGAAAGGGTCATTTACACTTTCTCGAAAGCAAATCGTCATACAGCATAAAAATCATACATGCCTTGAGAAATCATAACGTTACTTTCTGTTTTTGTAAATTTCAGTGACCCGATGTTACACCTTCGAGTATTTCTAATCATCAGATTCTAAAACATTATCAATATACCGTGCCCCCATTGTATTTTATATAAACATTGTTTTTCCAGTTCCAACCACCTTTCGACTCTCTTAAACTTCTTGGTGTTCGAGTTGATCCAATTTCTGGAGATGTGTCCATTAGAGATGAACCAGTCTACAGAGGAGCTCAACCTACATTATCTCTAGTTGGTGCTCAAGGAGTTCATGCCACTGCACCAGGAGGTGGTGAATTGGCTCAACAAAACGTTGTTCCTTATTTCGCCATGCCTGAAAGTTATCACGGAAATCAACTCAAAAGTTATGGCGGCTACATCAACTTTGGGCTCAGACATTCCAATAGAGGTTATCCTGTAGCCGGTCCCGATATCATCATTTCTGTGAGTATAATTCAATACATATAGCTCAAATGAAAATTCACAACATGAATACAAATTATTCATTATTGAATTAGTTTCAATATTTATTGAGTACTGCTGTTACATACATTGTTGTTACATAATATTTCTCATCGTAGGGTAACGGATATATCCTGACCCATTACTTGAACCGACTTCCTACACCAAACTCCATTGAGAATACTACAGTAAGGCTTTTCGAAGGCGAATGGACTAGAGGTTCGCAAATCATTGCCACCAGAGAAGAAATAATGATGGTGCTGGAGGATATTGATAATATTCTAATCAAAGTACAGTATAATGAAGGAACATTGAATACAACATTGTTCAATATTGAAATGGATTCTGCGGGATTAGATAATGCAGGATTGGGACCAGCCAGTTACGTAGAAGATTGCTCCTGTCCCGCTGGATATACCGGTAATTCTTGTGAGGTGAGATTTATTTACTCAGTCGAAAGAGAGCGCATCTCAATGGTGAAATTTGTTTCAGAGATGCGCAAATGGTTACGAAAGGCAAAATACTGGTCCATGGCTTGGTCTATGTACGGCACAGCCTAAGAATTGTCCACCAGGAATGTATAATGATGGAAGAGATTGCCAGATATGTCCTTGTCCTCTCACTGATTCCAGAAACCAGTAAGTATAAAAAAAAAACTTCAGTGGAATATGATTTCTACTAATAGAATGTTCATAATGAAGTATATAAAGCTGAATGATTGTGAGGAATAAAAGAGATCTCCTGAGTCTTTAATTTCAAACTACATTTCCACTGGCTAATCACGGTGATATACTCTGCAGAATTTGTATGCCAAAGATATTCTGTGATATTTTTATACAAAAAAATGTGCTCTATATGGATCTGATGGGTTTGAATACAATTCGTGAGTGGTGAATTATTTCTTATCCTCAAATCATCCAAACCACTCGTCAAAGTGATCTATGAGTTATATCAGTTATGTAGAATAATTCTGAGAAATAATCAAGTCTTGAATTTCAGATTACATTTTTTACTGGCTAAACCTCTGAAATCTTCGGCGTGATGATCAAGGTGATCTACCCTGCAGACTTTTCATACCAAAGATATTCTATAATATATTATGATACAAACAAAACTACGATTCGTTAGTACCAAATAATTTTTCCAATTCTCAAATCATTTACACCATCACTTGAAATAATCTAGTAAGGAAAGAGAGTAAATTCTTGAAATCGTGTGTTTTCATATGTCAGCCCGTTGATTTTTTTTCGAACTCACATGGTTCCTTTGAATATAAACTCGAAATACTGATTCATCTGCAAATCTCTCTTCAACAGGTTCGGAAGGACTTGTCAATTGGGACCCGATGGTAATGTATTATGCAATTGTCCTCCTGGATATGTTGGAAATCGTTGTCAGCAGTGCGCCCCCGGATATGTGGGTAATCCTCTAGTTCCAGGAGATTACTGCCGACTAGCTCCAACTGAACCCCCACCATCATACTGTGATCCTAACGGATCACTAGACAGCCGACCAGATCCTTATGGCAGATGTAGTTGTAAGGTACATTAATGTTTGTTTTTTTCATCAGAAGAGAAATATAGTGCTTCATTCGTTTCAATGGTAATATGGATTAACATATTTCCTACTTTCCATGCTATTCCTTGATTCATCTATTGGTGAGTCCATAAATGTAAATCTTGATATTGTTTCACAAATTATGTTTTCGCTTAATGTAGATTGAGTTTATTTTTTATAGAATTTGGTTGATGGCCCTACATGTAACCAATGTAAGAGTGAGACATTCTACTTGAACCGAAGAAACCAGTTCGGATGCATACCTTGCTTCTGCATGGGGGTATCCAGGCAGTGTTCAAGCTCTAATTGGTACAGAGAAAAGGTAAATTTCTCTTCAGCCTGAGTTATATCATGCTTGTCAAATATCAAAGCAATTTTCACGTAATGAAATCAAATATATTTTAGGTAACCAGCATCTTCGTATCGTCTAGCCAAGAATTCAAACTAGTCGACAATTTGAACAGAGAAAATCCTATTGCTGAGGGAATAGAGCTTCGTGCAGAGAATCGGGAAATTTCTTACTACAGCTTCAGTTCACCAAACGCTTACTACTGGTCCCTTCCTTCTCGTTATTTGGGAAACAAAATAACTTCATACGGCGGTTATCTCACCTACACATTGAGACATACTCCTAGACCAGGTGGTCAAAGTTCCAGAAACAATGCAGCAGATGTAGAACTCGTCAGCGTAAGTTCTGGCACTATATAATGGAAAATCCATTGCGATAGATCTCAGATGGATAGAAAGTGATATCTAAGTTATGATCCCTCAATGTGTTTCCAATTTGTTCGGTTTTTTTCGAAATTGTCATTATAATGGTTTCGTCTTGAAGTGAAATTTTTATACGTCTTTATATCCATGATTCCATAATCTACAGTTTGAAAATGAAAACATTCAAAATGAATGTTGTTTTGAAAAACTTAATAAATTAATGAGATAATGTCGATCATGATAGACAACAACGGCCAGGGCAGTTTTAAAAATACAAGGAACTAAATTGAAATGGGGGTTGTTGAGAATTACAAAAAAATACTTTCAGTTGAGATTATAATGACATTTGTTAGAAATTGTTGAGTATTTTGAACCTATAACATAATTGACTTTGGACGGACTTTGACTTTCACAGTATTCAATTAAATAAATAAAGTATATTCTATCGTGGAAGTTGAACAGTAAAACAATATACATTCCAACTGAGTATTGTTCTACCCTTTGAGCAACCAACGAATTTCAGATGATTAATCGAAATTATTTCCAACAGAAAAACAACATCAACCTCCTGTTCTATAACAGAAATCAAACACAGAGTACGGGTGCTCCACAAACCTTTGTCGTCCCACTTTTAGAACAATACTGGCAGCGAAGTGACGGTCAGGTATCTGATAGAGAGCATCTTCTGATGACATTAGCAGACTTGGAAGCGATCTACATCAAGGCAACATATTTCACTAATACCCAAGAATCTTCGTAAGTATTATAATTCAAAGTATATTTACTAATATTGTGTAAGGTTCAATTGAAATACTCAAAATTTATATTACTAGCGTAGGATTTTCGATACACCAGGTTTTTGACACTATAGCAAATCAAAAATTCAGTCAGAACACTGTGTATTTTTTTCAAGAATGAATAATATTCGTACACTTGCTAGTTTAAAAGCGTTGTTTTCTTTTCAAGACTATTTGCCGAGCCAACAAGTACGCATTGATGATCGGATTTTATGTTATGAAATCTGAACAGTAGTTGTGATATCTTAAACTTATACTTTACTAGTTTCTGACGCCATTTTCTGTACTCGACAACATTTTTTTTTTGACCATCAATGAAATATATTGTACTTCCTTCATGGTCACATATTACTCCTGCTCCTCCACAATGATGTCAAGTCAAATTTGCAAAACAAGGAGTTATACATGAAATAACGCAGTCGGTAGGATAACCCTCAAAGTAATCTATGAAATAAAAAAATATCGATAATTTTTCTTGGTAGTGCATTGAATAACGAAAATGGCAGAAAATGGAGTAAATGCTCTTTCATAAATGAAGTTTAGTGGCGACTTGGTCGAAATTCGCCTCTTTTGTTATAAAAATTCATTTACCATAACATTTGTTTTCTTTGCTATACTGGCAGATATTTGAACATGTGTATGCAACATACAAGACATATCGATAGTTTTCTTAAAATATTCCATATAGTATGAATAAATTGTGAATGAATTGTTCACAACCATTTCAAGGCTACTATTATGGATGCAATGTCGATACCTTATCTAGACTATCGGTTTTTCCCACGTAGCATCTAGTTTCTACTCAAAAATCCTTGACAAATGGCCCTTTTTGATTCCCAACTAGCATACATTTGAGGGCTATTCGTATGAAAACTATAGCCGCTTAGCAAAAAAACTACAACGTGCAGTTTCCGATAATCACAATGGAACAAACGAACAACAATTTGGTGTACAGAGCACTATCACACCTGTATTATATTTATCGTTTCTCAATCACTGATTTCACTTTCAGATTGATTTCCGTTTCACTGGACATTGCCACTGATCGAAATATAGGTTCGCTGGATAGAGCGTTGGAAGTTGAACAATGTTACTGCCCTGTTGGCTATACAGGTCTTTCTTGCGAAGATTGTGATGTAGGTTATACCAGAACACCAAATGGTCTATATCTTGGAAGTTGTGAACAATGTAGTTGTAATGGATATTCTAATGAATGCGATTCTACTAGCGGATTATGTGTGGTGAGTAACACATAATCTTTATTCTAAATATTATTATTTACAGTCACATCAAATATGCTGAGCCTCCATTATACTCGATTTTGAACATTTGCAGGTATAACTCACTGATATTTCATTCACTTTATCATTACAGAACTGTAGAAATGGTACAACTGGTGACTACTGCGATGAATGTCTTCCCGGATATACTGGAGATCCAGCCAATGGTATCCCATGCACATATGAAGGTCCATATCCAACATGTAACTGCGACTCTCGAGGTTCAATTTCAAATGAATGCCGAAATGGACGATGTATTTGTAAGGTATGTCACTTGTCCACTCCATCCTTTGCTGTGTTCTACATGTAAAAGTAGAAGAGAAAAGTTACCCTTCACCTGCCTCCTTTACCTGCCTCTTCTATAGCATAACTGTTCATCATTCAGTTAAAATTATTATAGTTTTTCACTGAATTTCCAAACTTTCTTTCACATCTAGGCCAATGTGGAAGGCGACAACTGTGATCGTTGCAGACAAGGTTCTTTTGGCCTCAATATTAGCTCAATCGATGGTTGCGAATCCTGCTTCTGTTCTGGTGTCGCGAGAGAATGTAGTGAAAGTAGTCTCTACATTGAACAAATTCCGATTCAAATAACTGAAAACCAGAATGATTTCATTCTGACTGACCAGTAAGTTGATGTATTCAACCGAAACTGTTTTCACCAACTAATTTTCGGTGTTCTAGGTACTTCCGTGAAAAGATATCCGACAATTTCAAAGTAAACGCTTTCATGAACGAAATCAGCTACAACTTCTTACCCAGCCAGCGTAGGACGTTCTACTGGTCTCTTCCTAGTGTCTTCACCGGTAATAAAATAAAATCTTATGGAGGAAAACTCGAGTATTCTCAAAGATACACTCAGAGACCCGGAGCAACTTACGTACCTGACAAAGATGTAATCATTAGCGGCAATGATATTACTATTTACTGGAGTAACTCTGTGGAACAGAGGGCTGACCAAATCAATGTAAGTATTTTTCTTTGTGAGTTTCACACTTCAGTAGTGATGTTGATGAGGAAATAAAATGCTGTTGCAATATGAAACTTTGGAATTAATCAGCGCCAATTTTGAGTTTTTTGGTGAGTAAGTCCCAGCGTGGATACAGTTGCTTCGAGACATTGAAGGATGTTTGGATCAAATGTCTAACGTTTTTCGTAAAGTGCAATTCAGAATCGAAACACAGGCCTGAATTCTCCATTTCAGTTTCAGAACCATTAATATGAATTTGTTAGCAATATCTCGCAATCTTTCTGGTCCTGAAATCATTACTACTGACTTTTTGGAGTTTAATTTCAATTTATGGGTTAACGAAATATCAAAGATGGTCTGTAGATCAGGACTGATGAGATTCTGAGCCGAATCAATGTCATGAAACTGAAAAGAGAAGTAAAGTTGATTATCATCTGCATAACGATGAATGTTGTATTTTTCTACCGACTGGTGGAAGTTGTAAGGATACAAACTGAATAAAGGACCACGAAATGATCTTTCAGTAACACCTTCGATTACTGTTAGATACTCTGAACTGATACTGTCCACTACAACTCTTTGAGTTTGGTTCAAAAGGTATTTTCTAACCAGAGGCAACGCATTCACAGAAAAAACAAGATGTATTTGTACGAATTACCCAAACATAAGTCACCTCTTCGGGAACAATTCCAAAACAGACTGGCCCAATGTGTTTTGCAATTCTGCCATCATAGTGCTGGCAATAAGCTAATTGACATAATAAGATAATTGACATATTTTTTTAAATCCACTCTCTTGGAAGATCTCGGGACAGGTGCATTTTGATAGTAGCAGAGTATCTAAACAAAAATCGATTCATACTCAAGCGTTTCGAAACAGGCAGAACTGCAAGAGATGCTGTCACATTTCCAAATCTCAGATATGAATTTGTAATGCACTGTTTGGGGTTGTAATAATATTACTGGAGTTTCATCCCAACACCAAACTGAGGATGATAACTTGGTGATTGAAACACCTGTCGAAGTTTTGAAAATAACGGTTCAATGTTCGAATAAAACTCCAGTAATGTTGTCAACAAAATAAAATTCATCATGAGAGAATAGTTGCATATAAACATTGGGTGAGATCTATCCAATGTTATAATGAATATTATTTCCTTCAGCTGGTGTCGATAACTCTGCATCCAAACGCTCAATGGTTCCGCTTGGATTCCAACCAGGGTCCCAAGCCAGCTTCTCGTGAAGACATTCTTACCGTTCTGGCCAATGTCGGTACCATTCTGATCAGAGCAACACAGTCCAGCGACACCGGTACCGCATACTTAAGCGATATAACCCTTGACACGGCAGTCGACCAGTACACAGGAAAACCAAGAGCGAGTAGCGTTGAAGTATGTAGATGCCCGCCAGGGTACAGAGGAACGTCTTGCGAAGCTTGCGCTTCGGGATACTACAAAGATCTGTACATCGACCAGAGCAGACCACTTGGATCCTGTTCGAGGTGTCCGTGCAACAACAGAGAGGAGAGTTGCGAAACTGGACCGGATCATAGAGTAATTTGTCACTGCAAGCCAGATTATTATGGAAATCAGTGCGAATATGGACGTAAGTATCACCAACGTGTATAAATTCATGTTGTTTTCCTTATACTGGCACGTTGAAAGTCATTGAATGAATGTGAAAGAAAGAATGAAGTATCTTTTGGTTGGAAAAATATTTGAAAGTTTTTCAAGGAGATTAAAAATCGATCTTGCCGAAAAATCTAATTCAAAAGCTACCAGCAGGGTGGACACTCGTAGATTAAAAACATCAAATGATTACTGAGTTGCAGACAAGTGGCTGAAATGTCCTGATTCTTTGGTAATAAAAAAATCAACGAGACATTTTGGGGAACTACTTTGGGAAAGAGGTTTCAAATGGTACAACGATTTATTTTCCATTCTTTCCAGGGATGAATAAATAAATTCAGATTCCGATATAGTTACATGAAAAGTCGCATACTCAGGACAGACATAGCCAATCTATCCAAAGTCTTATGCGACCCTATTCTAGGTGAACATTCATACCATTGAGTGTTTTCCATCAGCAGTTCTCCAAATGAAAGAGTTCTTGAACAGTGGAGTTCGAGGTGTACTGAGTTGAACCTCAGAACAATCAGTAGCCACAGTATTCCAAATCGAAATCATCTCTAGATCCTCATCAAGGTATGCAACCTCCTGCTGCCGGTGAAGATCTGCATTCGCAGCTAATGTCCTGGAATCCAAATGGAATTACGAAACAAGTGTGCTTTTGTCAGCAGAGCAATATATTGGATTCTTGTTTTCTTCTCAATAAGTCGTTGAAATACAATGATTATTGAATTGTAAAACAAATTCTCAATGAAAATCAAGATTTCTCTCTTCAGGTAGGTAGTGAAGCTTCCACTTCTCGTGGGGGGAAAACGTTACAGGCAGTTCCATCTTTCCCATTGGCATCTCTTTATTAGTTTTGCAAGAAACACTAATTACCTGGACTGAAAGGAGAGTTCCAGAGTCCTGGCGAAGTATATCAGAACTTGTCCATTCCAAGGAAATAATACAACGTTTCTAAAAATTGTTACATGTTGGACTAGAGCAGTGATGACCTACGTTGTCTTCAAAATGGGTAACATGAAAATATAAATATCTAAACTTTCACCTGTGTATTCAGTTGATTCAGTTCGATGAAAACTTTTTCCACACTCCTGAATGAAAAAAAATCATAGCAACAGATGTCGATGACCCTTTTCAGGAGGCCATCTTGCAACCAGCATTCATATGTACCTAACAATAGGGGACAAACGATGTTTGTCCTATAACTGTGTTGGCTGTAGCACATTTACATTATCGTTTCATGAATTGAGCAATACACTGCAAGTTTCAAGGCATACATGAGCTTAATATAATGTCCGCTTATTCAGGGTGTGCCCGAATGCTCAGAATATTATTGGACTGACTTCATCATCAGATGATGTACGTTGTTCATCTCTGTCAAGGTGGTGATTTCAAGCACAATAGTGACAGAACAATTTTCAGGTGTATACGTCTCCTGTGTCGGTCTCCTGTTTCTATTTTGGCATGCCACCTTCAGGCGTTAAGAACCACCTTTATTAGAGTTTCTGAATGATTCATCTCGATAACTCCATTGAACGGTTTTTCACTGTTAGGTATAATAGGCTAAGATACACTAACTAACCTATATTCAGAACATTGCAAGGAACTCTGGCAGCGATGTATTAGTTGTCTTCCATCTATAACAGGTCTTCAGTAGGTGGTTGGTGCTGACTTAGTCCCTACTCAGTGACAATATCAAACTCTAGCTAGCCAAACCACATGTGTATGAGAAATACGTATTCGAAGCTTTTGAACAATAATTGTTCTGTTGGTATTTGGTATGTCGCTTCTGCTATACATAACTTCTCAATCAGAAGGTTTCAATAATAAACTGAGTTACGGTGAATTTTTATTACAGTCAAGACTAAGAGTAACGAACAATTGTGGTTTTATAAAGACATTTTCATCTTATGGTTTCATGAAATTTGCAGTAACTTGTCTGTGATTCAAGCAATATACCTTCAAAATTGACTATTCTGGGTTAGAGCTTCCAGCCTCCAGATTTTGAGTGCACTCAAGACATGAGGGTACCCAAGATATGATCGGCAAAGAACCCTTTTGCGGGGTAGCGAAAGCATGTATAAAGACATCCATAAATTCATGGATGCAAGCTGAATCGATAGATTGGTGTAATGAGCTCCCAGGAATGAGGCAGGCGAGAGAGCTTCCACTGGATAATAAATATTTGGTCTTACCGGCCGCTATGTTCATGTCAGTATGAAAATGCTTTATCTCCAACCAAAATTTACAGTGCAGAATGAAAGTGTTGATATTTTGCATGCTACCTTGATTCACCAAAAACTCAGCGCCATATCCAGTAGGTAGTAGATAGATTTTATAGATATAGAATAGTAGTATTTCACAGACGGTCATCATCACCATATTATCTTGTGTCGATCTAATAATTCTTTTTCAAAATAGAACCGAGCAATATAGTCCATATAGTTGGTCTCGAAATGGAAATGACTCCTGCAAAAGTTGTGGCTCCCATTGGAACTCAAGTACAGATCACTTGTAAGTTTCGTAGCGAATCTGCGAAGGACCTCTACTTAAGCATTGAAAGTTTAAATAGTCACGATTTCAAAGAAACGAGATATAATGGAGGAGCGACAACCACCTTTTACCATGTTGTGAGTTGTAACCAGCAAACAATACGATGCGTTGTTCGCAATAAAGAAAGGATTGAAGTGGGACGTATTAACGTTTTAGTTTCACCAGGTTTGGATAAAATATATCACAGTATAAAAACGCTTCCTGTGGTAATATATGTCTCATTGTGTTCGACTGTAGAAGATTTAATTATAGTTATTCCTTCGTATTATTCCAGGTACCCACTGTGGGAAAAAATTAATGCTGCCTACTAGATATTTAGTTATTCACATATATTAACTGGGTTTGGTTAAGTGTTAACATTCCATATCTACATATTAACAAAAACGTAGTATGTGTCCGTGCATTATTCTTGTTCGTTTTATCTACAAAAAAACGTAACCATTGATAACATTCGATCAATGAAGTTGATATTTTTTTGTAGATATTTCGTGAAATATGCCGTAAGTATATGTCGACAAATCAAAATTTCCCAAGTAACTCCAGAATATCAAGACACTCCAACTGTTGCGCATTTTCAGTTTTGGTAAATTGCTCAAATTCAGTGTTCTGCTCAATCAGTTGATGAGCTTATTCACCTATCTATTGGTTTATCAGTTTAATAAAATCCACATTGTTTCAAATAAGACACAAATTCGAACATGCAATCCTAAGTTCTCGTTATTCTTGTATGACGACCCAGAAATGTAGGTAAGGTAGGTTTTATTTTCTGGTAAAAACACCTGCTAGCCTCTAGAGAGGCCAAAGATTGCCATTTTGAATAATATTCTTTGAAATGATGTTGAACGTTACCGTTTTCCTCCACTAAACTAGTTACTACATGGACTGAAAAGTCTCGAGCTCCACATATAGATGGCACTAGTCCTAATACATTCACCGTTTTGACAACTAGTACTATCTTTCAGAAGAAAGTTGTTGAAATTCCATGATATTCCACTAATAAGTTTATGAGTTATTGTGCTGAGTGACACTACTTTTGTTATCTTCAAAACAATGGAACAAAAACAATTTTTCGTTTCAATTTCACACTGCTTCTTGGTGGGAAAAAATATCGAGCTCACTTTTGACCAGAAACAAGAACGTCTGGATGATTCTGAGCAATATTTGACCATGTTTAAACATAACCAACCGGAATTTTCACGTCGGTATGTAAGAATGGATAAAACATGGATCCGCCACTAAACCCCGTAATCAAAATGATCGTCATCTGAGTGGAAAGCAATTGGTGAACCTCGTTCAAAGCGCCTGAAAGCACAACAATCGGCTGTAAAGTTTATGGCCTCGGTATTTTGGGATGTGCATTGTGTAATATCCATCAACTATCTTGACAAGAGAGATATCATCAAATCTGAATATTATGTATTGTTATTGGAGCATTTTAAGCCCAAAATGGCAAAGAAACGAAAGCATATGACAACGATAAAAAGTTTGTATCATCAAGACAACGCATAGTGTCAGAAGTTAATGAAAATAATGGCAAAACTACAGAAGTTGAACTTTGAATTGCTCCGACATCCACCGTATTTGCCAGATTTGGCTCCCATTGACTACTGCCAGACTTCAAGAAAATGTTCACTGGTGAAAAATTTTGCACAAATGGAGAGGTTATTGCTGAAACTGAGGCCTATTCTGATGCAAAATTTAAATCGTTACACAAATTTAGAACATGTTGCAGCTTATTTTGGATGTATTCATCAGGAACAACAGTTGTTTTATTGAAAGTAGATCCAACACCAAACAGTGGGGAGAAATGTCATTACCTTTTCCTATAGATATTTTCTTGCTGCAACTATTACTAAGTTATATCAATACTTCTAACTCTTCAGTGGACAACAAAATTATTACAAGTTGTATAATTTTTGTTTTTTGTTCTCATTCCTGTCCCTACTTTTCAGATGTTATTACTAAATCCTTTCACCTAACTGAAGTCAGGTGTTGTCAAAAATAACCAAAAGTTTGCTTTTACCTACAGCCTAGGGTTGCAATTTCCCCAAAATTATCAAAATTGAAGGGTAAGAATATCAAAAAAGGATTGCAAGTTCAAATTTTCAATACTGGGTCTTGTAGATACTAATAACTGTGAACCATACATTTTATTTTTTTCTAGCTTGGTAGTGTTGGTGAGTATGATTGAAACATAACTTTTCTCCATTTTCAAACATTTGATACACTATGTGGTCGTAGAAATTATTTGCTAGAGACGGAGCTTCAAAAATGTATGACCATATGTTTAGAGACTGCTTATACTGCAATGACTCATTTCCAATAACCGTAATAAAGAAAGTCAGTTGATTCTGGGCCATATAAAAGAAACCTTAATCGGTCTATCAAATCCCGCAGCACCTTCAACTCGACAATGTTACTCAAGAGCTTTCAACCTACTCCCAAAATTCTCCTAATACCTTAAAATTGGTAGAATGAAAAGTTCTAGCACTTCTATCTTTGAATATATTGGATTACAGGTTTCGAACTCGACAATGTTACTCAAGAGCTTTCAACCTACTCCCAAAATTCTCCTAATACCTTAAAATTGGCAGAATGGAAAGTTCTAGCACTTCTATCTTTGAATATATTGGATTACAGGTTTCGAACAGGCTAGCGGAGGGACAAGTATAAAAATAAGGCAGTAACCTTATAATAATGAAATGAATTGTTAATTGTTTGTTGGTAAAATAATTACAGAACTGTAAAACTTTACCTTAAAAAGACAGGAAAACAAAAAGAGTAGTGTTAGGTCAGTTGATCGATTCTTCCACACTCCCCTAACAAAAAAATTGATGATAACATTATTGTAGGTACATTGAAAAATGTACCTACTATAATGAAGTAAGTAACCATAACCTTTATAAATAGTTAACACTTATGACACTGGTTGAACAAGCATGAAATAAAAAGATGCATTTTATCCACTAAGTGATATCATTGGTGTCCCAACAATTTTTTTTATTTCTGAAGGAATTCAGAGACGATCCAAAATTGAGAATATCCAGTAAAGAGGCAGTTATAGCAATCTGATAAGAGAAGAAGGATTTGAAATTTCATCTCGTGAAATAGTACATGAAATTGGATTATATTCATTTCACACTCAGTTGTATAATCTTCAAAATAACAAATACACACATGTATAATATATATGAAAAATTCCAAACCATGTATGAGCATATGTGGCTCTCAATGGATCAATGAGGTTTGAGTT
The DNA here is from genome assembly GCA_015342085.1 of Leptinotarsa defecta. Taxonomy (NCBI): domain Eukaryota; kingdom Metazoa; phylum Arthropoda; class Insecta; order Coleoptera; family Chrysomelidae; genus Leptinotarsa; species Leptinotarsa defecta. The sequence goes on from WOGO01000137.1 coordinate 19,104, forward strand.
AAGATTCATTTCGATGATTCATAATTCGCAGAATTCCGAGACTGAAAATGCGCCACTTTCGAAATTTGCATAAATAATCTCAGTTCATATATCTCATTTGATCCAATTTTCAGCCGATATCCCAACAACCACTACCGAAGGTCCAATCACTACCACCAATTCTCCTGTGTCGACCATAGAAGTTAGTATCAAGGTGCCCACTATAGGAATTTACGAAGTTGGTAGTACCGTCAGATACAACTGTTCAGCTAGATCCCGTGTTTCCTCAAGGGTGAGTTACAATTTGAAAATTCAGAGACGATTGAAAAATAAACGTCTGTACTCATTTTTGTTTAAGACATAGATCGTTCTTATGATGCACTGTTTGGAACCTTTGATTTAGTAATGAATATTACTGGAGTTTTTTCCCAACACCAAATCGTTATTTTCAACACCTCGACACGTGTTTCGATCACCAAGTGATCATCTTCAAGAGGAAAATCTTCCTCTTCCCCCTCCACCACTTGGTGATCGAAAGACGTGTCTAGGTGTTAAAATAACGGTTTGGTGTTGGGAAAAATCTCCAGTTATATTCACATAGATCGTTGAGAGATATTCTAATCTGATTTCCAAAATCATCAGGACTAATCATTACTTGAAGTCATTTATGAGATGAGCTCTGTGTATCAATGAACATGAATAAATAACATTGATGTTTCGGTCAATATCTGTGCCTGGGTTTCATTTTATATGATTATGTAAATAGCAACATTGACCTTCCTCTTCAAAAAGTATATCCACTGTATTTCAAAACCCTTTCGACTCACCTGACTGTTTTTTTATTGCATGAATCTTAACATGAAGTGTTCAGTTGTAACATGATTGAAAACTTGAAGAATCTCTTGTTCAATATATTTTTTTCAGACCGAAATTATTTGGAAGAAGGCAGAAGGTGATCTACCATCTCGAGCAATTGATAACGGAAGAGGAATCCTGGTAATAACCAATCTTCGAGTATCAGATTCTGGGCGTTATATATGCGAGGCTAGTGATGGATATTCTATTGTCACGTCCAGCGTGGACCTCAATGTTGGAGGTATGTTCACCTGGTTTATTGTTTGGGTTGTTTGTTTGTCATTTGAACACACACATAGAAGATATCAGAATTCATTTCAGCTGATAAAAACAAAAGTCAAACGGACATTCATTCAATTTTTCTTGAAACTTTTCATGATTTCGTGTTGTTTTTCAGTAATCTTTCAAAAACTAAAACTATGCTAGAACCAAACTAATGTCTCATTAATCTTGAAGCGTGAATATTTTTTATGTGAGTGACTGTAAATTCACAAAACATCAAATACCATCTTATAGAGAGATAAATTGCGGTAATTTCAAAAATCGAATATTTCTTAAATTTTCTGAGTACACTCTGATTGTTTCACCGCTGGGTGACAGGACACCACGTGACAATTTGGTGCACTGATTACCTGTGTGATCTGTCTGCCTTGTATGGTAGGCTGAGAGGTAACCCAACTGGAGTGATGGCGTCTATCTCGCTGAAGTGAGGTTAAATCTACACTGATAAGCCACTTCCGGCTCTGTCATAATTGTTTTTTTTAATATAACTTCGAACAAAACTAAATATGTTTCATCAACTGAACAGAGATCATAATTCAAATGTAAAAGCAATTCGAAAAGCAATGACAGAAGTCATCACTATCAATAGTTCGCAATTACTTTCAGTATCTAACGGTAGTGTTGAGGCTAACTCCTCAATTACAGCCCTATTATTTCGGTTTATTCATCATCAGAGTACACCGTTTCGAACTTTATCGAAGTCTTCATCGGAGTTCTAACATGTTTGTTACTTTTTCATCAAATTCTATTTGAGTCTTCATCAAAGTTATAACATTTCGGTTACACCTCGTGACAATTTGGTGTACTCTGGTTGCCTGAGTGATCTGTCTACCTTGCATGGCAGGCTGAGAGGTAACCTGGCTGGTGTGATGACTGGGTATTCTGACTGCATAAAGCAAATTAATGTTGATTCAGGTAGTTTAGTGTGCTAATTTCTATACCTGAATTAGGTGAATTATTGTCAATAACATTCGTTGACCCTTTTCTACCTGCGGTCACGATGTTTGTTACTCTTGAAATTATTAGAATGGGATTCCTTATTCGGTTGAGATTCATATTTTTTTTTCTGTGGTTTCCTCCACCGATTGCGTGTTCCGCCACAGCCGACTTGTCTGTTTGGCCTAGTCTGTAGTTTCTTCCATGATCCTTCAGTCCTGTATATTTCGGTGGTTCTGATGTAAACATTCCCACACGTGCACGGTATGCGATATACCCCGCTGCTGATAGTGGGTCACTTTTGACTTTAGCCGACCTGAGGCTTTGCTGTATCTTCTTGGTGGATTTTGAAACAGTTTTAATCTTGTTTTTCCCCAAGAGATACCCAATTATCTTTGTCACTTGAAAATGTTCTAGTTCTTTCTCTAGATGCTCTGGTTCACATATTATTCGAACACGTTCTGTTAGCTAGGATAGTGGTTTGATAATGCGTGCAGATATCTATCCGCGTACGTGGATTTTTGGTACACTTCGTAGGATAGTCTACTACCACAATGTTCAATGAGTACATGTAGGAATGCTGTCCCGAGGTCCTATTCAGTCTCCATGGTAACCTTGATGCTGGGGTGTTGAGCGTTCAAGTCGTCCAGGAAAAAGTTTAGAGCGCCCCTTCTATGTTTCCAGATGACAAAGGTGTCATCCACGTATTATATCCACAAGGTCGATTTTAACTCAAAGGCGTCGATTGCCTTCTCTTCAAAATTTTCCATGAGGAAGTTGGCTATCACTGGGCTGAGTAGACTTTCCGTCGCCCCGTCATCTAATTGCTTATAGAAGTTTCCATTGAAAGAAACTTCTCGTGAGATTGGCTCTGAAGAGTCCGACGATATCGCAAGTAGGCTGGCCCCCGCAGAGGGTCTTCCAGTGGGACGTTAGTAAATAAGGACACAACATTGAAGCTGACTAGAATATCTGATTTTATCAACAAAGTATGTCGAATCCTTAACGAAGGAGGTTTTCTTCACCACGTGAAGCTGCAGGAGCGAGGCCAGATGCTTCTCTAGGTGATAGATAGGCGAACCTGGGACGTTGACTATTGGTCTCAGTGGTAAGTTGGGTTTATATTCCTCCGGAAGATTGAGAGCATGGGTGGAATGGCTTCAGTTCTGAGAATGGTTCTCTGTACTGTTTCCGGGAAAATACAACATTAAAACGGTTTTCAAACCTACCTAGAATATACAAGGAAGCTTCAGGTCAGCTAAAGATAAAAAAGACCCACTATCAGCAGCAGGGGTATATCGCATTCCGTGTACCAGGGATACCCTAGCCGACTGGAACGGTACGCAATAGAGATCCACAAACACACGGATAATTGCAACAATATTCTTTAAATAATCAACGGTTTTTCTCAACAGCAGCAATACATAACAAAAACCATACCGACTATGGTGAAATATTGTGCATTATTTTAACCGTGTTCGGTCATTGACTTTTGTGTAGACTATTTTGACTTGAGGTGATGAATGAATTCATGAATGAATTTAAGTAATTACATAAGATTGAAAACTGTTCTGATTTCATGCTTTCCTAGTTTCTCTCACGTACGGATTGAATCCACCAGGTAATACTCATGTTTAATCAACTACTGCTACGAAATACTTCTGATATTCACTGCCACCTATAATCTACTGTTTTTCAGAACGTCAAGATCAAGCACCTACAATTGCTCTCTCCCAATCTCGAATTGATGTGAATGAAAGCCAACCTGTCAGTTTACAAATTGCTGCTACCGGAGTTCCAGTTCCAGATATCAGTATAGTTCGACCAGACGGACAGCGAATAAACCCAAGAGTGAGTTTTTCCTGTATCTTCGTTCTAGTTGTATATGATATAATGCTTGTCGTCCTCTTGTCCAGCGACAACCAGCATACAGAAGGTGCTGTTTGTTCGATTTCAAGGAAATTTCAGTTGACATCAAGCGTTGACAGAAACATGTCTATCACTAGCAGTTCTGACAAAGAAGTCGTCATTATTGTAGCCGCATTATTGAATGTAGAAACAAAAATAGTCACAAAAAAGAAGGATGTGGATCCATCCCATTAATCAAAAGAGGGCAAATCTGAGATAGTTTCATCATTTTTTCAACGACCTGAAAGAAGATGAGAAGAAATTTTTCCATTATTTCCGAATAACTTCAGGGAAATTTTCATAACTTCTGGATATTCTACCCCGCCTTAACAAGCAACTCCATTTTCATAGGTACCGTCTGACACTGTGCCGTCAACTGATGGAATAGCAAAACAGAGAGACAGGAACTTCTCAGGCACTCACTCACGCTCACTTGGCCAGTCCGTCACAGCACGTACCGTTGTTTGCCGGACAGGACCAGAGAGCTGGAATCCTTTCCGGCGGCGGATGCACGGCTGTGCCGTGCCAGGCTAGTGGGCGGTTGTGCATTCATTTTCATTGTTCCAATCCTATACGTATTTTGACGGAACGGGCCGTGCTGTGCTGTGCCGAACAAGTGGATGACAAGTTTAATTTTCAACATTGAAATATGACGAATATGAAATGAAACTAGTTATTTTATGCTGTGGGATGTCTTAATTTGACAGTACAGATGATGGTACAATGTCATATATTTAATTTAGTTTTTCAATTTTACATACGTTTTGTATTCGAACAAATATTTTTTTCCACTGGAAATGAAAAGATAGAAAGGATAAAATTATGTTTTTGGTTATGGTCAAAATTTTGATAGCTTTCTCAAAGAAAAATTTACCATCTCTACGATGCAAATCATCTGAAAAGTGAGATCGAAAATTCATTCAATACTGATCGAAGTTTACCACATCGGTGCTTTATTTAATATAACAAAGACTAGTGAGTTTACCAGAGTTAAGATGTGAACTGAATAAGAATTTGAACTCATTAAATGGGCATGTGATAAACTGATTTTCGGTCACCACATTCAAAACTGGGTTCAATAGAGAGGAAGAATTCCATTTTATTCGGTCTCTTAGTAAATTTTCAGAATTATCATTCCAAAAGATTGAATTTCAAACATTCCTCTGCCAAATGAAATCTGTTTGAAATCTGTTTTTCCGTTAATCAGCTGTCGCCCCCAAACTTGTGCGAGCTAAGGACTAACGAGGTCTTACCTTTTAACTTGTGATTCCTAACACGAAGTTGTGGTTGAACTCATGTCCATCTTCTAGAAAAGATTAGCAAATTTGAAATTGGTTTTCACATTCCAAAAACTACCACTATGTTCTTTTATTCTCTGGGAAAAGTTTTTTGTTCGTTTGGCCAATATGAAGTTTTGGGCAAATATCAATAATATACTCCTGATGTATGGGACACTGATGTTTTATATTTATTGTGATTGATGAGTTTGCTTCAATTCCTTTGTCACGAAAAGCTTTACCCATTTATGGTGATTTAGCAAAACAGACTGAATAAATGGCATTTAGTTTGGTAGATGTGGCTTCAACCAGATGGCCTTTATCAATTGTTAAAGTTTTGAAATTCCTGTTGGCATACATATCAATATCCTATAATGCTCATTATCGTTTTTTGAAGTGATGTAGACCTGGTAAATAGCTTGTTTTCGTAGGTTTTTGGAATAATGGAGTCAGTAATATCTACCTCGTAACCATTGTTGGTAGCAATTTGTTTGTTCTATCTGGAAGTCACTGATAGTGAAATAATCATTAGTATGTGAAGCATACTATTACATGCTACTACTTTATACTGATTAGATTGTTCGTGGAAAATCACAAAATCAGGAATTGATGAAATTTCCTCTATGATATTTGCATTTTATTATTTCTTTTGGTTAGTCCACACGCTGGTAAAATTATAAGTCATTGAATTGGTAGGAGGTATTATGATATGAATTGTTATATTATATAAAACACGAATTTGGTAGTATATAGACAAAATAGACAAGTTTGAAGAAGCTATTGTAAAGTGAAACACGTGTTATGATTTTGTGAACTGTTCAGTGAGAATTCCACAATAAATTCTTACTTTAACTCGTTACGGATTTTTATCAAGCATCGGCCAATCGCATCACCAATCTGACTAATCCTTTCGTCTATTTAGTATTTCCAAAATGGAAATTTCTACATTCCTCGCTCTCAACCCTCGGACGGAGGAGAATACCTTGTCATCGCTACCAACAGAGCAGGAAGTAACCGTGTCCGATTCGAAATCGTAGTTCACGAAGCATCCGTTATACCTCTAGTTCAAGTCAATATTTCACCTGGATACTTCACCGGCAACTCTGGAGACACGGTCATTCTGAAGTGTTCAGCAATACCTTTCGGCGAGACGGTCAGATGGAGCAAGCAAAGAGGAGACCTGCCCTATAATTCGAGAGAAGACAGAGGTACACTGATGATCTTCAATGCCACCCCAGACGTTTCGGGAGTTTACATTTGCACCGTTACGTCAGCTACGGGGAGTGTCGGTACAAACAGTGCCACGGTTACCATTAGAGAAAATGTTGAAAGGTTCGCATTACTGACCTATATTTGATTTTCAATAATAGTTTGATGTTCTCGCAGGCAATATCCAACGGCTAGAGTTTCCCCCGACAGAATCACCCTATCACAAGGTCAGTCGACTGAAATACGGTGTGTAACTACTGGTATTCCAACACCTTCAGTAAAATGGACCAAACTTGGAGGGGAACTGGGTTTCAATGCTGAACAAATCGGTTCGGAGTTACGTATCACTAATGCAAGAGTTGAAGACAGAGGAGTTTATGTTTGTGTTTCAACGAATATCCATGGAATGGAACAGGCCTCTGTAGTTGTAGAAGTTACACGTAAGAAACTGGTCTTCTAAAAATTATTCAATTGGCCCCACGTTGGGCGCCGAACGTTATTCACTTCAACTGACTTTTTCAGGGCGAGAAGCACCGGTACTAGAGATTTATCCCTCTGCAAGTCAGACAATCATAGCAGGAAATAGTGCAATCATTCAGTGTAGGGCTACCGCCGGAATCCCTTCCCCTACTATTTCATGGAGGAGAGCAGATGGTCAACCACTCAGTCAAAACATTGAGCAGATGTCTGGAGGCACCCTGAGGTAAGAGCAAGAATAAAAATTCATTTTAACTGAAATATATTCATATCTGCATTGACGGGAGTGATAGAATCCTCTGTCTACAAAAATATATATAAATCAAAGAAGTAAGATGACTACTGAACACATCAACCATATCTTCATCAAAGTTTTGTCCAATGGTTTAGCATTATTCAATTTCAACCTCCTACTCACAGGTTCATGCAGATATCAATTAGGGAAGATGGCGATTACATATGCACAGGCGTCAATGACGCGGGATCTGCCTCAGCTACAGCCCACATTACAGTCCATACACCTCCAGAAATAGAAGTATCACCACCGCAAGAAATCATTACTAGACAAGTTGGCGATTCTCTACGTCTTGAATGCCGAGCTACAGGTTTTCCTATGCCTAGTGTTGCTTGGACCAAATACAGAGAAAGGCTACCTCAAGAGTAAGTAATTATTGAAATGAAAGGGGTATATTTCTAGGAGAGACTAATTTTTCTCCTACAACGTAATTATTTGATTAATAGTCAATAATTTTGATATATCTACGCATCCATTGTGTAAAAGCATATAGGAATAAATTCACGGTTACTATACATATTCGAAAAAATAAGTCCCGAAACACGTCAAATGTGAATTATAATTTGACATCCGTCGAAGTTAAAATGTCACCCCTTCGAATGACAGGTACAACCCCCAATTTTTAAATGGGAAGTGTAGTTTTGTGGTATATTGTCTCTTCATTCTCTGAAAAAATGTTATCGCTTTCAAGTTTATTGCAACAATTAAAATAAAATAAATTAAAATCATGTGGTTACCAGAATTCGATAAAATACAGTCAAAAACTAAAATATGATTCAAAACGTAATGAAATGTAGAAAATGGAAAAGAAATAATAATAATAATGATAATGAATGTCGTTATTGTTTACAACTAATAAGGTTCAACAGTATGGACAAAAATATGAAGTTCAATTTTTATAACGATAAATCGTTATTAATTGCTCTTCCACTTAGCCTCAATATGGATATAAACGGAGTCGATGTTCAAAATGTTCATCGCGAACGTCTTGGCAACATACTATTCTCAAATAAAACTGTCTTCTTACATTATTTAACATGTCAAGCGTGACCGACCTAATCGCAAGCGTCATTCGTTCTTTTAATTATTCAAATCTGAAGGTTCAGTTTTGTACACATTGCTCTTTACATATCCCCATCAAAAGAAATCTAATGATGATAGATCAGGTGATCGCACTGGCTATTCAATCGATCTTCGCCTCCCTATCCACCGATTGGGAAATGTTGTATCGAGGTATTGCCAGACATTAACTTGGTAATGTGGTGGTGATCCATCCTGCTGGAACCATAACGTATTCACTGGAACTTGAGGATTTCCTGGATCAGGATATGAATTTGATAAACTTGGAACTGCCCAAACATTAGCCATTTGAGGGTATTGCGTGTGTTCTTCTCTGATCCAGTGAGGATTTTCCGTTGACCAGTAGCATGACCGTTTAGAGACAAAGTAAACTCATCATGAAACACAACGCCTTCTAAATGGATGATATTGTTATCCAACATGTCCATCATTTGCTCACAAAAATAAGTTCTATCAAAATCGTCTTTTATGAGCACCTGAGGAGGTATCATTTCATAGAGATGCATTTTATTTTCTTTTAATATGTTTACTATCGATGTATGGCTAAAATTGAATGTAGTGGAAGCGTATCTACTTGATGCATGTGGGATTTCCTCAAACTCAAGCATCACATCTAATTTGAGTTCATCACTAATTGCATTGGCAGCTGATTTTTTATCTGTCCCACATGACTGAGCTCGAGAAACTGCTTCTTCATTCAATAATAATAATAATAATAATAATATTCGTCTCGCTCCTGGCGAGACGAATATCGTCAGAAAAGAGGAGGAAAAACGGATGAAATATCGAGATTTTCTTTTCGAACTTCGCAGACTCTATCCAGATCACTCTGTCAAGATGGTCGTTCTGATTATTAGAGTCCTTGGTGGAATGATGTCTTCTCTACTCTCGAATCTCAAAATCATACCGGCTTACCGCACTAAGGCTGAAATCTTAGCCGCACAGATGCAGAAGGCTGTCATTCTTGGCTCACTGCGCTTGCTCAGGGCACATAATTTTCGGACACAATGATCACTTACCCCACGGCGTGGGGAGTGGTCATTGGTTGATAATGCTGGTGCGCTCTCCCGAACGTATCGGGGCATCGGGAGATAGGGCCTGACCAGCGCACACTATGGTGAAAAAAAAAGAATTTATTGCCAGCAGAAATAACATGATACAATATGGAGAAAAACAAAATACAAATTTGCCAATAGGATACAAGATTGAACAGAGTTCATTCTTCCTCTTGCACCTTACAAAAAAATGATGGAAAAGATGAAAAACAAAAAAATAACAAAGGACTTGAAATTGTAATTGTAAATGTACTAGCGGGTACAACATTTAATTCGAATAAAGAGGAGAGATGAGGCGGATATCGATACAAACATAAGAATACTACAAATATTTTAGCTATGGCAAAAGGTGTTCTTTCAGGCAGTACCTGAAAGTGGAAACAGATTTCGAACGAAAGGAAGGTGGTAGGTGTTCACATTATGAACATCAGTTCGTTAAATTATTTTGTTATAGAGGTAGGGAGGTGTTCTATTGACAATAACTTCATGAAATAGTGTCGAAGAATGAAGAGTCCATCTATCGTACATTTTCAATCACCTGGCTTTTTTGAGTGTATGTTTGTTGTATAACAAGTATAATGTATAATGGTTTGAAACTGAAATTTTATGAAATTGGTTGATTTTTCACCGCTGACTTGCCCATTTCTTCCAAGTTTCTAGGAAAACTCTACAGCCTCCCATCTTTTCCATTAAACCCATTTCAACACTCTTGCTCTCTTTACTATAGGACCTTCCATTGAGCGCTTCCTATCTTTAGGTTTGAATGAAACAAAGTATGTGTGAGATATCATTGCAATTTTATATTCGTTCTAAAGACCTATTGATGCCATTGTGTGTGGAATATAATATCGTTCAAATGTCCGCCACGGCTTCTCTGGTTGGAGGTCATCCGAAATGTCAAATTTTCGTTGACTCTGGCTCATATATCTGCATAAGCCATCCCAAAAAAAAAGTCTGAAGGGGTCAAATCGCACGATCTCGGTGGACTGTTTACATTTTCGTGCCATGCCTTCAAATCGCTCGAGCAGAATATGCAGTGTGGCATGAGCTGCGGGGCACGTAGCGCCGTCCTGTTGAAACCACATATCGTTGGTGTCCAGATCATTCAATTCAAGTCAAAAGAAGTTGGGAATCATCGACCTATTGTGCTCGCCACTGACAGTGATGGCCTGGCC
>WOGO01000138.1:0-29587 GCA_015342085.1 Leptinotarsa defecta
TCAGCTATTCTTTTATAATTATTCTTTTTTACTTGTTTCAGGGATTTCAAATCATTTTATATAGTAGACAATGGAAGTCCGAACTAGTGAAATTCAAAATTGGTAATGATTCGCATGCTACGGCCAGCACTAGAAAGAACCATAACGATTGATTGTACTGAAATTGACAAATGTCAATTTCAGTACAGGAACTTTGGTCACAAAATATCATGCATTTTTTATATATAAAGGGAATATTTTTATAACTCCAATTGTGTATGCACAGTTTGAAAATACTCAAGTTACTATGTACTTGTACAGCTTAGTCGACTTCACTTCATCTGTGAAGTTCAATGATAGATAAATGAATAAATAGATTCCGTGTTAGGAATCACTCGTTAAAAGGTAGGACCTCGTTAGTCTTTAGCTCGCACAAGTTTCTCAACTTCTGAAAGTTATCGTTTGTATGGGGGTGACAGCTGATTGACGGAAAAACAGACTTTAAACAGATAGAACGGATTTTAAACAGATATATAGATAGAAACTATGTAACATCGTTGAAAGGCTTCAAGAAATAATTGCAATCACTAGTATTATGATTGTAATCTTCGTAATGTCTAAGATACTCTCGTTTAGTTAAAATTGAATGAATTGCCCCATAATACTTATTCATATTCAAATTCTGAATGGAAAAAATGGAAGTTAGGTCGGAAGTAAAACATAAAGTGTTGAATTCATAAAGTTGTGATATATTACCTTCTCAATGTAATGAAAAAATGCGTAATGGAAGATTAGTATGCAGTGGATACATTTGCAATAAGACCATGATATAGTTTCGAAGAGAAATACTCTTCTCTCTTGCCATTTCAGTTTATCTTGAGGGGAAGTTCGTAACACACTATGACGCATCGTGAAACACGTTTTTCAGAAAATTCAATCATTCCGGAAAAAACAATATTATTTTCCCCGATAAGTATGTCAGCAAAACCGATCGACGGTTGTCACTCGAGAATGATCCCCTTTCAAATAACGAAACACACCCTCTCTCAAATCTGGGGAATATCTGCTTTACTCGGGCGTCGTTGCACAGGATCATTTCCGGTCGGAATTCCCGTCATCCCCGACGACCTCGCTAATTGCCGTTCCCCCGGTACTATGCTACCCCACTTTCCCCTGATTGCAGTCGGTCGTCCCCGTATTTCATTGCCATGTTCGGTTACGAATTTCTAATTCTCGATGTGTGCCAGATTCTTGCAATTTCATATAGATTGCAGGAAGCACATGCGTGCGGATAGTTGACAAACGAAAGTGTCAACCTTATTTTTTGTACCTTTTCTATAGGCAAAAATAAGGACGTATTCGTCACTGGATGCAGAGATCAATGTCACTACCATCGTATCTAGTTTTCGATAGTTTTTCTATGTATATTTTATTATTTCGAAAATAAAAGACTTCCTTTCAAATTAAGTAACTCCGTACATGAAATCACCCAGAGTCTATCACTATTAAAATCTTTTGTATATTCAATTCGAAGCTTCATCTTAACTTGTCCTTCTATTGAACCCTCTTACCTTCCTTCCTATTACCCACATGCACCACTCTTGAAGTAAAATTATTTCAATTAGCCATAGAAATACAATTTTTCAATTTTTTAGGCTGTTTTTCTTCGAATTCGTCAACTAATGCTAGTTAAACTTACAGCAAACATTTTCCTATCTTATTCTCATAAAATGAATATTTCTCTCCACTCCCATTCAATCATTTATATACGGTATACGTTTCTTGGTGCATAGGAATAACATAGATGTTAGGAATCACACATTAAAAGGTAAGACCTCGTTAGTCCTTAGCTCGCACAAGTTTGGACTTCTGAGGGTTGTCGTTCGTAGGAGTGTGACAGCTGGTTGAAGGAAAAACAGATTTTGAACAGATTTTTTTTTAAATTAGAGGAAACAAGAAACAACATCCATTGCTGTCTCATAAAAACAAGCCACCAATCGTGGACATTGACTTCGAGAATTTCACTTATCGGATACTGTGTGAAAGCTATAGTCGATCGAAAGTCCATATTGACGAGCACAAACGAAAAACACTCGGAGAAGCCATATTTGTGTCTGCCAACATAAAATTGAGTGTTCCGAACCTGAAATCATTCGCAAGGGTAAACGCTGGTTTGAGAGAAAATTTAGAGAAGCTGCGAACATGTTGAATAACGATTATAAAGTGAAGTAGCTTAGTTTGAAATCGGTTTATCATTTTTTGCTTTTTTTCGTTTTTTCTTTTTTTCATATTTGATTTTTTATACATTGTTTTTGTTTGTGTTTCATTGACATTTTATTTATTCAAAGAGTGTAAGTTCTCTCAGCCGGAGACAACTGTGTCAAAGCTATTTTATGCAAATTGTTTTGCCTAAAGGCGATGTGTTCTGGTTGTCCTCAACCTCACCTAACACGGGTTGGACGATTGCAAGTGAAAATCGATTGTTCAGCCTGCGGCTTGAACCACCGACCAACACGGCGGTCAATTGAGTGAGTGAAGCACCGGTTACCGATCGATTGAGTTACTTTGGTGGTTACGATTGGTTGGCCTCAAAGCAGATACTTCAGTATTGTTTTGTGTTTCCGTTCCATGCCATTGTTGGCTATTTCATTTGGGGTGATCATTTATTTTTTCAGGTTCAATTATTTTTTTTTTTAAATTACAAACTAGCGTTCTCTTATTTGTTTTTATTCAATACTAATTTTTTATTTCTTCTCATTTTTCAATATTATTCACATTTGAAGTCATTCAAATACTTTAGTGTTATTACGTTTAGTTTTTTTATTACGTTGTTCGTTATTTTTTTTTATAGATTTCAAATCTACCACTTTTCAAGACAATGAAAAATCTTAAATCCTAAGGTTTACCATTCTGTCGCTCCAAAAACAAATCATACGTTTTATTCAATTACGAAGTGTAATAATCTCTTTTATACAATTTCCTACCCTACGCCTCTGGGGATAGACCGAATTTGAGAGGATTAATTTATTGGTTGTACGCGGTCATTATTTTTGGATTACTCGGTATTCATTAAGGCTAATTGGTTGTTATTAGCCCCAACCAAAGTGCCATAAGTCCAGATCAAAAACTAATAGGTTTCCCGGAGTTTCAATCAGAAAGATTTGTGTCAATTTGTTGAATTTTGAGAGTTTTTTTGCTCTCTTTGTTCAATGGAGATATATGTTACGTAATTACTCAACGAAATGATGGAAAGATAATAATTTTCAAGTAACTCAAAATTAGCACAACATCCATTGAAATCTGTATATGAACGAAACGAAAAATGTTTGCACTTTTGTTACGTTCAAAAATATTGAAAACAGAACCGGGCTCTGCCTTTTTGATACATTTGCCCTATTATACCATTTTTCATTCATTTTACTGATTTTCAAGGGGTTATTTTGTTCTTGCACGTTACTAGGCCCAATTTAACAGTATCTGACACCTTTTATTTTCCCCACTAAATTGAATTCCTTGCTCCCCATTTATTTTCCTTTATTCTTCTAGTTCCACATATAGATACTCTTCTGAAAATACTCTGACCAACATTTCACTTTTTCTCTTCCATTGATCGCCCTTATTCTTCATATTTCCCATTGCAGATTTATTTTTTCAGATCTCAGCCTCTATTTGAGAGAGAGAGAGAGAGTAATAGATAAATAGTCATTTTTCTATTATACTCCAAAAAGAGCCGTATGTTAAATTATACACTCATATACAATTCCTGATATTTTTTAATAGTCACTTACACTCATTTGATACGTATCGTGATATTCGGGATGTCGCAAATTATCAGTTAATGATGAATAGCCAAATATATATCCCTGTAGATAAGTATTCCCGCATGTACCAACCATAATTTTGGTGATTATGTCAGACGTATAGATAAATTGAATATGTTTTGCACTTATACCATCTATCTCGCTTATAGTGTCACATTAGACAATATCCCTTGAATGATGATATCATTTGATCATCATGAATATCAAACCGCCAACTGAAGTTCGGACAGAAATTTTATTTAGATAAATACTTAAAATGAATTTAAAAATTCGTAGAACTTTCTAGAATTCAATTGCAATGATAAACATTGGTGATACAAGAAATGGCTTGTAGAGTGAGTACAAAGAAAATAAATGTGATTGAAACTCGTCCAACACCTAACAGACAGATAAAATCCCTTTGAAGCAAAAAATGGTATCTTCACTTGAGCAGACCAGCTAACTATTTATAAAAAGGGTTATGAACTGGCCACCATTATCATACTCCACGAGAGCTAACAAGTTCCATTCAAAGAACTTTTCAACACAATTGTTTCTATTGCTCAAGATATGATACTCTCCAAAACAATTTCAAGTCGAAACCCCTTGTTAGGAAGTTGGTAGATCATTTGAAATATCGAATTCTGGAGTCGCTATCTTCAAGGAAGGATACGTTGCAGTTCAAAAATCATTAGCTAAAAGGATGTGTGATGCATTTGGGTAGACTCTTTTGTTCAGTTTAAATTTCTATATCTCAATGTATAGGAATTTTTCTCAATATCTCAGGTAGATTCTTGCTCAAATATAAATATAACTCACCAGGAAACAACACGATTTTCAGATGTACCTGTGGATTTTTTTTTTGGAAGAGACACAATCGAAAATGAATAAAGAAAAATTTAATAAAAGTGTAAAAGGGTGAAAAATTATAAAAGTTCGCAAAATATTAATCTAGCCTAAAAATATGTTCTATGCCAAACCCGAACTGTGAATTAATGAATAAGGAACGCACTTTATTTTATGTAAACGTCAATTATTAGTTCAAACACAAATCGCTTTGTTGCTGTTCGGAAATGCAAGAAATATTCATGAATATAATTTCAAATTTATTGTCCTTATTGTCTATTTGAACAAAGCTATTATATGCATATTTATATTTTATTTGGTGACAAGTTCCAGCTATGGATATTGTTGTATGAATACCTGGTTTCTCTAATTTTTTACCCAATTTTAGAATTTCTGACATTTCTCTTGCTTTGTGACGTGTTTCCACTTGAGACAACTACACTTCTGTTCATGTATAAGATGATCAAACTTTGTTTCTTCTGTTTCTTCTTTGTTTCCTGAGATGTTGACAATATTTCCATATATATATCACGGTGTTTGTAGTTACACTCCTCCAAAACGGCTTGACACCGATTTTTATGAATTTTTTGTGTATATTTGGTGGTTATGAGAAGGGGTCTTAAAGTATATTTCATAATGCAAGTGTATTATAGCTTTTCTTTTCGAATAATTGCGTGATCAACAAAATATTATACAACACCCAGTTCATTATAGTAATTATTAAACAATTAATACAGTTGCACCTTCCGATGAAAGCAATCTCTCGGAGGAAGTTCATAAAAATCATTTCCTACGATAACGCCAATTGAAGATAAGTCATGAATTATTCATTATTTTCAGCAGAACAATATTTATACCTGTTCGCGATATCTATTAATATTTCTATGCAAGTACTTTTTTACAGATATTATCTCAAAGGTGTGATGTGCGTAATTTTAGCGACAAAGGCATTATGTTAGACTGCAAGAAACTCCTTGAATTGATTTCGGAGCGGTGCCAGTGTGATTATGGTTATTGATTTATGTTGACCTTCATTCGATGTAGATATTATTGACAGTATTTAGACTAGAGGAAAATGGTATCAATTTCTGTAACTATTTGCACATATTTGCACATTCATCATGTAAAAATATATAATGCTGCGAAAAAAAAGTTTTTGGCTTTCTACTTCTCTTTCTTCATAAAAATATACTTTCAGTAACTGAAAGTACATTTTTATGATCAGAAGACTATGAGAGCGAGAGAGATTGTTTCATCAATTTGAAAATACTCAATACGCACTTTAACGTCACCTGTGAAATGTTGTGATTGAATGGAAACTTCAGTTTTCGACTTCTATATTGGGAACAGCGACATTTAAATGGAAAATTTAGAAGATCTTGTTCAAATAACAGCCTTCTCAATTATTTTATGAATCTACAGATATGTAAATTGATGATGTGCAGCTGTGACTGATATTCAACCTTCCTTGATCCAAGCAACATTGGCAAATGGAATAATCCTTTCCAAGACTGAAAGACCATGGTACATATTTCCCAATCCAGTAAGAATCTGATTAGCGAAAAATCTGTATCTGACTTCATCACATCAGCTACGTAAGCAACATGAATGTGTGGCTTGAAAAGTAGATCGCCTGTGACACATGTCGGGGAGACAACCTCCCATGACTGCACCCAACAGCTACGAGACGCTCTTCTAAGTCCTTTAAACAATCTGTAGCCATCCTGGCCGAAATGTACAGCTCTGGAATAATTCCTGTGAACCTTCTTTTGGAATATCCTCTCCGGCAGTTATAATGGCATAATGAAGAGGTTCTAGTTGGTTGGTCGATATTGATGATGTCTGATGTTCAGGGTGCAATATTTTCATCCCCATGAGGCCATCTAAGGCTTTTTCACCTCTGGTACAGGTGAATTATCGTTCAATCATAAGAGCATGCCTGCTCAGGTGGAGTTTGTTTTCATTCTTGATGTATATTCTGCTTCTGTTGCTGAAAAATTTGGAAATAGAGTTGGGAAACTGGAAAGCTCTTGCTTTCAATGTTACAAGGAAAGAAGTAGACATCCATCTCGGTAGACTCAGGGCGTACTCTACAGTCATATTATGATGTCAGCGACCACCACACTCACATTCTCAGACAAACTGATGCCTCGGTTTTCATAGAATTGAATTCTACTGAAAGGAAAGAGGAAACTAGTATTTTCCAAAAGATTGTTGCTATATAACAGAAATAGTTTGGAAACAATATGGTTTTCCGAGGAACACCAGATAAGAAATCTTCGAGAGGACCATTAATGACCATTTGTGAGGAACATTCTTTGAGAAATCTGGAGAGTCGTAATATTTAATTTCACTCAGTGAACTCTGACGCCAAACACGATCAAAAGTCTTCAAAATATCGAGACTGCGTCATTTCTCTTTTGTCTATTGCATTATCCCAAAGGAGGGTGACATATGTAAGGTCCCCTATTGATTTCTAATTCCGAAAACCATAATGATGATCGCTTTCTATGTTGAAGTATTCCAAATATTGATGTACTCAGAAACAGATTTCTTCACGAATTTTGAAACAATCTGAAATGTACCTTGACAAGTATTTTGTCGATCCGTCCCGAAGAACCAATTTCCCAAATATTTCAGAAATCGCCATTACAGATCTTGTACCTTCTTTACTAAGGACAGCGCGTCACCTCGTATCCTAGCTTCTCGGCGATAGCATCTCTTCGCCGTAAATTAAACGAAGTGCACAAAGTTTTTCCCGTTGCCGCGAGATCCGTATTGTATCCGCTAGATATTCTCGGTTAGACAATTAGATCAATTGCAAGGATTGATGTATGGAAGGTTCCCCATCGCAGCTTATTACGAAGCAGCTGTTCAAGTGATTTCGCCTCGATTTATTTGCCCAGATCGAGATTGTGCGGTTAGGAGGAGACGTGAATCGCATTGTGTAGCGCGAAGTGTTGTTCCTTTTCTCTATTTGTATCGGAGAAGAATTCCTTATGGGAAGACGACATCGCGAGTGTGCCGCCTCGATAGCGATTGATTAATTAACGACGAAGTGAATTATTGGTGCATTGAATTTGTTGGTGACAAATGTGGCCTATCCCTTTATCAACAGCTTTGATACAGACCTAAAAACTCGAGCCGAGATTGGCGCATACTGACGTACTAGTTTAAATACTCGCATACTAGATTACCGCTTGGTCGCAGTTTTAGTTTAGTCGCTTCAAATTCTACATTTTGATGATCGCCTTGACAAAAAAATAAATGCCACCGGAAAAACAGTGTATTGATGGCAGATACTGACAGATATAGTGGTTAGTGTCAACATCTCAGGCACTAGGCATTCTACCTAGCCGAGAACATTGATTTTGTCTCTACAAACGAAGAACACAAAGTATTATTACTGCATACAGAGCTTGTTTCGACAGTAGTGTACCAATCAAATAGACACACATTGTGCTTACTCCAATTCAAAATTATGAGATTTCACAATGAACCATTTTCTGTAGATTTACGAACAAAGGTAATGTTTGGTTAGTCTTTGTTGTTATTCAATTCTGTAGAGGCTGTAAAGACAATCTGCACATTCATATGTTTGAGAGGAACTTAATTCAAACGAGACATTTCTGGATAGATGGTTTGGAGCCAGATCTTTTAGACTTTTTCTTTGGGAATAAGCAATTCCGTTGTTAATAAAATATGGTAAACTAATATTGGTGAAGTGTTTATACATCCATTGTCAAAAAAATTATCTAAGATTGGGTTGATATTTTTCACACAATATTTAGGAACTATCTAATCTTCTTTTTTACTAAACACAATAAAACATTTTTTCAAATGATACTTTGAAAGCAATATTTCGGAAAATGTTGGTCAAGAAATGTTGATCGTAGCACTATTAGAAAAAAATCAAAAGTCATTGGAAATTACATGTCACTAGACCCCCTTCGGTTGTTTTTGTGTTTATCGCATTCAGACTGTGGTGACGGAGGAACTTTACATTTACATTAGCTACATTTTTGAAATGATATATCATTTCCTGCAATAATTAAATATGAAAACTTTTTAAAGTGACACTCCGTATATAACATGTTGCTTCACGCAAAAAATACTTTTCAGTTTTGTTATTTTTTCCATCCCCTCATCGAAATTGGTTCGAAATTAACTTCTACAACGGCGGGTTCGGGCACAGGATTAAAATATTTTAACGTGTATAATTCGGAAAGGTAGATTCACAAATTGAGTTGAAATTCCCAAGTCGACTCGGAATTGGATCATGTAAATTGTTATTGTGCCAATGTACTTTATTAGCAACTAATTTAAAGTTCGTTTCAACTCGCAATGGCACAAAATGTTATTTCGTGCTTTATTTCCTCTTCTCCGTTCGTTTTATTCGGCAGCCCTGAATGGACAACAATATGAAGGAATATTTTACGAAATAACGAATATTTCAATAAATGATATCTTCTGTTTATCATTTTTCTGTTTTTTCAATGGACAATAAGTAGCTTTTCTGGATACGAAATGCTATATTTCATACACACCCATTTGAAAGGAAAACACTTTCTACAGGTATTAAATCTGAAATTTCTATGGAAGCTATTTCTCGTTTTTGTTGGTTGTAACTTGCATGTTGATATGTCGGACGTTTCGTCAACAACTGCGGTATACATTATGAAAAGAGAT
Source organism: Leptinotarsa defecta (assembly GCA_015342085.1). NCBI lineage: Eukaryota > Metazoa > Arthropoda > Insecta > Coleoptera > Chrysomelidae > Leptinotarsa > Leptinotarsa defecta. The sequence continues at coordinate 9,315 of WOGO01000138.1, forward strand.
GAGAAAACGCCTTGATGAAGTGATCAAGTTGTCTTCACAACACACATTTTTACTACTACTGATATGCACCAACAAATCGGAAAAATAACTAACATAATTATCTCCAACTGTTGGAACTCTTTGCTCAACCTAAATTTATTGATCTCTCCATTATCTATTGTCAAAAGCAGAATATGGTTCGATATACCTTTACGCAGACCAGTAAAAGCCTACTGAAAATCCATTCAAAAACTGAAAAGAGAGTGTTTTTCATTAATCTTCAATGTATTCTTGATAACATAGCAATTTCATTCAAAATATTTTTCAATATACAGAGACTTTAAGATGTAGACTAGAGATAAATATGAGTGTGCGCCTAAAGTGTCACCGGTTATTATGGATCATTTATACGATGCTAGTGACTAGCATCAGACTTACTCGAACGCCAGCCCTGGCTCCATGTAAACTTGCCAGTAATTGATTGTAGTAGATCAGCTTCTAGTTTTTTTATCAGTAACCAATCGTCAATGGATTTGGAGATGTATCGCTCATTATGTGCTGCAGTCAACAACACTTGAGACGTTCAGTGCCTATAGCCACAGACAGCTAGTGGTATCGTCTGAATGAAATGTTCCAGTCCAGTGGAACTGGTGCCAGTTACTGCCAGCAGTCACAGAATACGTCTAATGAATCAGGCGGTCCAGTCCAGTGAAAATGGTACCCGTTCCTGCCAACAGTCTCAGCCACCAGCCACTATCATCGTCCTTATGATCCTGAAGGCAAATGAAATTGATTCTGAACATTTTTATCAGTCAAAGATGAAATAAGTGACCACTACGGAATGTAAAAATTTCTTTTTTGAAAGTAACGGGAATAATGAAATCCACACCAACATCAACATTTTTGAATATGTAGAGGAACCAAACGTGTTGTTCACTGATCACATGATACTAAAGAACACAACGAGATCGTTGGTCAGTGTACTGAAGACAGATCATCAACTCCATAATTGGGTCCCCATCAAGGGGTTGGGTAGCACCATCCATGGTGTGAGACCAGACCAGGAAATGGAGGATACATAAAGGGTACTTAGGAAATTATACTTTAAAACACACCGGAAATCCTTTCTAAAGGAACTGTCTGAAAAATCAGTTGCTTTAAAAAAAGCAAGAAATGGTTGAAAGTACTCACGAGGTTACTTACTGGGCATTGTCCATCCAGAGGACACCTGAATAAAATACGGATGTTTAAGGGAGATCTCAGCTGCAGGCAGTGCAAAAAAAACCAGAAACAGCTTAACATGTCATGTGAGGCACTGGATCACAGAAGTCAAACAATTTAACGAGCAGAAGAAGCTAGTAGAGGAAACGATGAGTGGAAAGACGCATTACTACTATGAAGCTGCCGTATTTTTTGAAGATTGACAATAAATAAATATTTTAGACGGTTCCCTAGTATACACAGCATATAGCGGAAAGAGTCAAACGGTTCCCAAAATAACAGAAAATGTTCTATGAGCAATCTCAATGAGCAATCTCAATCTCAATATTATTCAATAGGAATTATAATAATTTTTTTGTTATTACTCCAGACAAAAAGCTTATACATATTCATATCAAACAAAAACAACTGAATGTGTTAAAAATATACGCTGCCTTATCATTTTTTTTTCATATCATTTTTTGTTTCAGCCAACATCCAGAGTACTCAAAACGATATCCTTCTATATATTGGCCTCACGGTGGCTATCTTCTTGGTCTGCTTCCTTTCGTTTTTCGTTATCAAAATCTACCGGAAGAAAGGCCAGCATCAAAGCCTCTACAACATGGCGTCCAACGGTAAGTTATCATAAGCATCAAAAACTATTTTTTCATAAATGTTTCATTCAGTTCCTATTTTTTGAAAGTCAACTCTCTTGACGAGCAAATTAATTAGTAGATGAGTCACTGACTACTGAAGGCTGTTAAAAAATCAGAAGTGAAAGTGCTTCAGACAAATGATACATTCATTCAGTGTCCCAAATGTTCAAGCTATTTTCTGAAGTAATACCTCTTGGTTCATAATCACTTGTCCAACTATTCCTGGACTTCTTGGACTGGAACACATCGTATACAGAGCTCGTGATTGGTCTTCATTTTATATGTCATCAGCGAAAACTCAGTTTTAGGAACACCTTAAACACCTAGTAACCAAATCCGGAGTGTAAGTCACCGTTAAATTTAAAATGCTCTACTGTCAACTCAACTGAAATAAACAACGAACTATATGGTCGAATGCTTTTTTTATTCGTAGAAATTGTAACTCTTGGAATCGCTGTTCATATCTGTTTATTTGAATTTTCTGTTGCAACCGGATGTTATACGTTTTAATATTCTATTTCGATACAATTTTTCTGATCCTCTTCGACAGTCTTTTCAGATCTGTTGTTATAGTATGTTGTACAATTTATGGGCAATTTAGATTTCAGATGAACCGGTTTTCATCCCATAACATTTTATTAAGATGTCTGTTCCAAATCGTTCCTCAATAATAAGCAATTTCAATTTTAATTCTATTAATATTCAGAACAGCCTATATCTTGTTATTCAATTTACAGAACAGATGTCTATTTAAACATAGAAAACAACATCAAAATAAACCACTCATCTCATTTCCAGAGTATGACAAATTGATTCCTACGAAAAAATTAATTTAAACCGACCCCCACGTTCGAAATTTTCGGAAAAAAAATTTACTGGGCCGTTTTTTATCTTATAAATCAACGAGACTGCATAGATAAAAGCTCCCATGTGGTTCTAAAAGGTACTTTATGACCAAAATTTACATGAAACATCTGCCGGGCACAAAATACCTCTATAAATAATCGAGCACCGTGTAAATGATTTAATCACAGAGTTACGTATGTATAACATAAATTGTGACATCCATATGGCTTGTACGAGGGGGAAGAGAAGATTGTTTTATGGGATGAGATATTGCTTGTCGGCTTATTATTTCATTGCCTGATGATATCGATGTTATATTCATATTGCCTTGATGCAATGACACTTTTATTCCATAAACGCTTCTCAACAGTTTATGAATTTCAATAGGAAGTGTGCTAGTACAAATTTTTCTACGTAAATTTATATTTTGAAACAAGCACAACGAAATAACATACATACGCCATCAATCTGATATAAGTAAACTACGTATGGAAACGCTTGATAGAGCTGTTGTATAGCGAAACAAGTGTTGCGATTTTGTAAACTATCTAATGGAAATCTCACAATATAGTGTTACTTGCATCATCAGGAGTTGATTAAGACTCGATGTACCGAGTACATCATCCAAATAAAAGTTCCCTCTGAATATTCGTAAAGTCAATTGTTTTTTTTCTTTTTTCACTTGTGTAAGAAGTAGATGCTTTATGAAAATATTTATTGATAATGCATTCGCTTTCCCAACTGTAGTGAGAATATCATAAACTACACCTCACGATATGTTTCGCTTCATCAACAGTGATAGTAAGAACAAATGTGATCATTCTATTCATAAATCATTTGTTGATGTGACTTATTGTTGAAACTAAAAATACATTTTTAAATTTTTGTAAAAAATTGGAAATTCTGATTTGAAAATATTATGGAAAAAACAATGAGATTAAGTTTCTAAGGTATTAGGTATGTTGTTTCAAAAGTTTTGTTGGTTTTTATTAATCTACTTCAAACTATAACATCTCAGTAAATACTTCTTCAATTCAAGTAGACGAAGGCAGTTTTTGCCTGTTTTACCGGTGAGAAAGTTATCGATGTGATGGGGAGTACGTGGGACAGAACTTCACTGTTCTGAACGTCTCCTGTTGTCGTATAGGATCCACCTTTCAAAACACTAACGGTCCGATTGTCCAATCAAACAAAGGATCGTTTTGTTTGCCAAAAAGCATAGAACAACAAACCTCAAAACGTGACAATTTCTGTCGATTTTTAAAATCGTGGAGCACCAACTTTTCGAGCTTTATGATCTTTCCAATGTATGTTCAACCATCAAAAACCGCATGAGATCTGATACCCAGTTCTTCCACCATCCCATGTACAGTTTGCGATGAGTCAGTCTCTACCAGGGTGCTCAAATCCTCGTCCTGGATTATTTTAGGTCAACTACTTTGGGGCTCATCTTCTAGACTGAAATCTTCGGAACGAAAATTCGCAAACCAACGTCAAAAAGTGCGTTCATTAATATCAGAATTGCCTAATGTTTGGGTAATTTTTCGGGCTCTTTTGGTAGCGCTTTGGTTCAACTTGAATTCGTAGACGAAAACTGGCCGAAAATCGCTTAACGACATTATATAGTAATAAGGTGAAAAGAAGAAAAAAAATAACATCATCAATGTATAGAGAACAAAATTCTCTATCGATCAGTATACACCACGACACGGTAGAATACATTTTCATTGAGATACGAAGCTACAAAAACACATGACATTGAAAGGGACAAAACTTTTAAAACAACCTTATATAAACCATTGAAAGTTTTCATGCAACGATTTATTACGACTTAATTTCCCACTTTGAACTGACTATGCTCATTTTTTGCGATTCCCGGTACAAGACTAATACATCCACCCACATGGCCTCGACTCGACTGTGCCTGTAAAGTTTCTCCAAATGAAAATATATGATGGATAAATGGCCGGTCAATTAAAGAAATGCCTAGAATTTTACGTCGTCACTAATGAACTTTCAAAATGAAAAACATGTGTGCTGCAGTTAAAATAAAAAGTGGAGCGGTAAAAAAATATATTTTATTATAATGGGAGGTTTCGGATTATGTACGTCAATTACGAGGTTGACTGTTTTTAGTGTGGATGCGGATTTATACGAGAACGGAACTTTTGTCAGGTGTCTTTATGGTGTCACACAAAACTTTATGGTATATATTGATTAATGATGATATCAGTATATAAAATATAAAAATATTCCAAGAGACTTTACGACGAAATGTCACTAGGTGGTTAATAGTGGATCATTTATATACACATACCGTCCACCTGTATAATTACAAAAGTTATTGTTGGATAAATGGATAAATAGAAAATAAAAAATATAGCTTAATATAAAGATACAACTATTGAACAAATAATAATTAATCATTGGTAATAAAAAGTATACAGAACCCAGGATTGAACCCTGTAATATATTTCATTACTGTTCTATGTACTATCGAAATCAACTTTTTTATGTGTTATTTATGAGAATTTGAAAATATCTGAAAAAAATATTTTGTTCCAAGCCAGAATTCATCAGGTTTGTTGGTGGCTCGGAAGTAAATTTGTCCAGTAGATATGCTATTGAAATTCAGCTGACGACTTTTCTACTAATAGTAGTATCTCCAGTCAGTACTACTTCTAAGTGACACGAACTGAAAAAAATTATTTATGTATGAATAATATAAACACCAATTATAGAAATCTTGAATACTCTTTTAAACTAAATAATGTTTGTAGTATTACAGTAGTGTTTATACATCACGATGACAATACCTTAAAAAATAGAATTGCAATTACTAGTATTTGTATTGCTATTGTTACCATTCAATATTTTTCGATAGAAAGTAACTAAATATTATTTTCTTGAGGTTTTCTGAGTTTTGATCCATTCACAATCTGTCTAAAATCATAATCAACTCTAAAATTTACTGCGAAATATAATCGTATGCAGCCGCTGTGTAAGTACGAGAACTAGGATTATGAAATTAGTCAATTTATTTTACAAACTATCAATAAACTTATTCCAAATGGGAAAATTTTTTGGATTTTTTCGAATATACATTTTCCGATATGCAAGCTTCGAACTATGTAAAAAAATTTTTAAATATTTATGCATTTAACAAACGTTCAAATTAATATCGCTCTAACTGCATAAACGAAATGTGATTTATTTTTTATCAATTGGTAATAAAGACATTCATTATATTATTTTTATGGTAGTATGCGCTGGTTAGGCCCTATCCCCGAAGCCCCGATACATTCGGGAGGGCGCGACAGCATTATCAACCAACAACCACTCCTCACACCGTGGTGTGAGTGATCATTGGGTCCGAGAACCATGTGCACTGAACAAACACAGTTAGCCAAAATGAAAGCCTTCTGCATCTGTCCGGCTAAGATTTCTGCCTTATTGCGGCAAGCCGGTATGATTGTAAGATTCGAGAGTAGAGAGAGCATCATTCCACCAAGGACTCTAATAATCAGAAAAACCATCGTGACAGAGTGGTCTGGATAGAGTCTGCGGAGTTCGAAGAGAAAATTTCGATATTTTATCGGTTTTTCCCTCTCTTTTCAAATGATATTCGTGAACTGAAGTAATATTTCAACGTCAAAAAATTGTGAAAAATATAACGTTTCAATATGCTAAGACTGAATAAAACATAAAAAAGAAACCAACCAGAAAGTTTTTTTTAGAAAAAATTAATATGTCCCCCTAAAAAATTGTGTGTAAAGAAGAAACATCCAAATCTGCAAGTAATTTTTTTAATATTTCAGGAAAGTTGCATAATACTTACCGAAATTCATAGGTTTATACGTTTTTTTTTCATAAAAACTGAGGATACAGTCAGAATTTTTGACTGGATGAAGAATTTCAAAGTACTCAAGTGGAAAAGTTTCGAAATTTTCTCAAAATAAATTCAAATTACCATATTCGTTATTATTGAACACGAAAGATGATCTCTCTCCTCATTTATTAAACAGATCAGATGTTGTCTACTATTCATTTTCTTAATAGCGTCATCAATTCTTGTAGAAGTCGTTCATTTTTCTCAGACAGTCAACCGGTAACGCGGCACTTTTCCTCCTTTCATGCTTTTCTAACCAAATTGATAGCTCGAAAAACAGAAAAAGAAAAAAAAGAAACGAAACTAATGTGGGAGGCCGGCAACGTGAAAGACTGTCTGAAGTTACAATTTAGACAAGCCAGAAGATAAACGATGTTTTTAAATCGTTGATTTCACGGGTCGCGCTCTTTTACTTAACAACTGTTCACGTGTTTCAAAAACGTCACCAAATATTTAAATTGGGATAGGCATGTGCGTTCACTTTCAAACTACTCGAACGAAAATGAAACACGAATAACAAGAAAATAAAATACCAATAACTCGTTAGTATTTCTTCGAAATGTTTGGTGAGGTCTATGAAAGAACATTCAAAATAAGCGATCCGAAATTATAAACTCTGAACTATATTGAAAATCTGTCAACTGAAATTTTTTTCAATGACAACTGAAAATAATCTGATTTCAATGTCTACTTTCGAAATGTTCTGAGGACATTTAGTTTCATACCAAGCTCAATAATGAAATGAATCGACACACTTGTACGCTAGTAAAAGAAAATGAATATTTTGAAATGAAACACACACAATAGATTTTGGTAAAAATACCTGCCGGAAAACAACTTCTTAACCTGCTTATACTACGCTAGACATTGAATTATGATGATGAATGTTTTTGAATTCTTTTTTTTTGTGGAGTTCTGATGTTCTAAATACCTACATCATTGATACAAGTTGTGTGAAAGCTTTTAGAGACTACCTCTAATCGATAAAGCTCGATACGACTTATAATTGGTACATTTGGATTAATATGTGTGATTGATGACTTGTTTACATTGTGGTACTTCATGATCACTTCAATGAAATAAAAAAAGAACAATTATGTCTAACTGCAACTAGTTAATTTTTTTATTTATACCACCGGTATATACAGGCCAAACCGGTATAAATTTTGACGTAAGGCTACGTGAACACGTCTGTTTGGAGGAAAAATCTACAATGTACGAACATCTTCAAGAATCAAAACACAAGATAAGTAAAGGTAACCTCAAAATCCTACACATATGTAATAAAGCGAAAAATTGAAGTTGTTGGAAGCCATGGAAACTAACAAACCAATTGAAAACTTGAAATATATGTCCCTAAACGAGCAACTCGATCTACGTGGGCCTCCACTCTTGAATTTATAAGTTTGACAACCCCTATAATCTTGTGTTGAATTTTATAGTTGGCACCCTAGTTCGTTTAACTATCTGTACCTCTATCTTACCTAAAAACTCTCAATATAAACGAGTTTTCAAATTTCACATTTTAGTTTTATACTTGATAATGGGGTTAAACCCGAAACTGGTCGTATAATTAAAATTAACTAGTGGCAATTAGACAAAAGTATTTCAATTCATTTCGTTAAAGTGTACATTTAGATTATTTACTGATCCAAATTTTGGAATAGACAAAATTTTATGTGAGTGTACACTATTGGTTTATTTACTGTTTTCTTGCAAAATTTCTCCATTTATTTTCTAGATAAGCGAATTCATTTTATGACAATACTATTAATTATGTAAATCTATATTGAATCTTTTCGATTAAATTTTTCCCATAAATTTCAAGCTGTTAACACTTTTTAGGACAATATAAGTCCAAACATATAACGTCCACCAGATAATGGTTGAATATAAAAACACTTTTTAGGACAATGTAAGTCCAAACATGTAACGTCCACCAGATAATGGTTGAGTATAAAATGTATTTTTCATAAAGTTCTACAAACTTACATTGCATTTGATCTTTAACTTCCTGTATTTCTTCAGAAGTACACTAGAGTACGGCGTTAGATAGACCGATGTTTATAATATTAGGGCTAAATTGAGTCATGTGAGCAAAAGTTACACTTGGTTCAGTTCTCAGATAAATTAAGTCGTCATACGGGCATGATTACTAGAATACTAGTTGTTCTGAAAGATATCTACGAACAACAGAATAGCTATCGTATTTGGGTATGAACACGGCTATTGTATAGTAAATTACGTGTTACAGCTTTGAAAACTGGCTGAACAGCTTGGAAAATTTACACAAAGAAAAACTGAAAATACATACCGACGATTGCAATAATTTAAATGATGCAATAGAATAATATTCCAAAAAGATATAGTCAATTATCTATTTATAGTATATATTTGAAACATATACGACTGACAAATTTCCCTATTACAAAAATTGTCCTTGTTCTATTCTTCCATATCTTTTCAAAGAATTTGCTTCCTGAGTCAATCTGAAAATTCAGTCAGCAATAATTGAAATAATCCAGATACAGTAAAATTAAATTAATTACCAATATAACCTATCTTCACGGTACATCTCTCACTATAAATATGGTCACGCTGAGTTTGATTACTTAATTTAATATCTTCTGATATTTCACCCGAATGGTAGTTTCGAAGTTGATTGCACCAATCTCGAATCAAGGAATTCATAGATATATTGATGATATTAATGACCAATTGGAACTGATTTTATTGACTTTGATTAAACACATCATTATGAACCTTATGAAATTCATTGCTTTCCTTCGATATCTTCTGAATTTATTCAAGAAACATTTTATGGTGAAGTTTTTACTGAACAGTTCACAAAACCGTAACAATTTTTTCTGGATACAATTTTCTTTAATTCCATCACATATCAATTGATGGATATAGCCGTTACTACGTGGCAGGAGATCATCATGAAATGAGAAATGAAAGTTTCTATGTTTTTTTACCACTTTTATTTGTAACTAACGTTACTGCAGTTTCGTCCTATAAAGACATTTTCAAACAATATCAATTATAAGGGCCAACATAATGATTTATTTTCAGTTTATTGTAATTGTTTGAAAATGTTTCTTTAGAACGAAGCAGCTGTAAAATTAGTTACACATAAAAGTGGCAAAAAACAAAAAAAGTTTTATTTTTCATTTTGCATTTATCACATATCTTCGAAATCATCCCATCCTTGTCCCATGGACCCATCCTACAGGCTGTCATATTGCTGAGTAACAAAGTTTTCCTTGAAAAATGAAAAATGGAAATTTATCGTTAAAATTTTGAGGTCTTATGGTATCCACCTCGAAAAAACGACGCTATCACAGAAGTGTAGGCATAACATTCTCAAAATCGAGTAATTTTACTGAAACAATAAAAACGAAAAGAAAATCTAGAAAAAATGTGGGGTGCAAAAACTGAAAAAACAATCCTGATGCTTCTGGTTCAGCCAAACATTCGCTTGTCCATCACTTCAATTTCCAAAATAATCAAAAACTATCAATACTCAACCTAAGAATTTAATCTATTTACAATTGTTAGAATATCAGACTTTCTTATTATAAACTTCGGCTTTACCCAAATTGTATCTTTTTCACCCACTATTCCTCAAGACTTTTCCGTAACCTTTTGTGCTGTGACCGATCCCCAACAATTTCCCGCTCGAAATTAAGATCTTCTCCATGTCGAACGCCAGAAAGGAAGTACAACAATAAATAAAGATAGCAATTAGCTAGCATAACGCATCGTCATTAATATCAAGGGCGAAGAGATCCATTGTGATGAATGGAGTTTGAATGCGATAAGTCATCCTGAAGAAGAATAATTCATCATGCTAAGGAAAGGATGATATTTCTCTTTACGCTCCTCCGACGTCTCCTAATGGGGATGGGGGTGTGTTCTTCGAAATGTAAAGATGACGAGTCGGTTTCGAAGCAGTTTTTGTAAAGGGGTGGTAGGAGTTTCGGTCAAATTTCAATTGATAATGATGTGGGCTACTCTTTGTGAAACAGGAACGGTTGAATTCCATTCGAGCCAATAAAAATGTAATTCACAACTGTACTAAGTCAAGGTTATTTTAGAAAAATATAATTAGTTGTACTCCTAATTGAAATTTCACCATATACTTATATGTTTATGAATATCTGGTTAGTACTACGAATTACGCAGAAGCTGATGAAGCTGCTGTGATTTTTTCATATGTATGTATTTTTCTTTATATTCAATCCCGAATGAAAATTGTTATCATTTCCAATAATCACACAGCTTATTTGAAATCCACCATGGTTTATGTTATAGTACTTCATCAACCATGTTGGCTGTGATCGACACAACTACGTTCAGCTTGGGATGAGGTTTTATATACCCGGGACTTCATTGAAGGAATTACTGGTGGCATTTATTACAACTTATGTTATTTTTATCACTTATTTTCGTTTCAAGGTTTCACAATCTTTGCATTTAAATTTGAAGATCTTCCTATTTCAGATATGTCTCAGCTTATTTCTAACTTAAGTTCCAGTCCGATGAAATTGCTGAATCTATTACAAAATTTCTTTTAAATTTTCATTTTTTGGAAAAATGGATCATTTCTATTTATTTTTTTGTGATCCATGTGATGTGCTGGTGAGTTCTGTTAGCCAAGGGAAGCTCGGTCAACCTTGGAGTGGGTTATTCTAAGCCCCAAACTGGCTCGAGTTTTCACTTGCTAAATAAAGTTATGGATTTCGTTAGGAAACTAAATCTATTAAGTCGAGTTTGAATATGTGTGAGCCACAGTAAACCCTCGCGGATTGCAGTAGAGGGTCGAAGAGACCTATACTCAATCTACCAACCCTGCCCATGTGTTGTTCACGTTGGGAATACTGATTACAGTGTCTACAATATGTTAGTACATTATTTCACACACTTGGTCGGTAGCCAGGCGGTTCGACGTGGGTGCTTTGTTCACTCACTCGAATTGACTGCCGTATTTGTCGGTGGTTCAACAAGTTTCGACTACTGAGGGTTGTCGTTCGTAGGGGTGCGACAGCCCAACAGTATAGTTGGGCTGCTATGGGTTCATTTTGCGTCCAGCAGCTAATTCTGGATTCCATGATTTTGGTTTTTATGTAGTTAGTAGTTGGCTGCAACAGATTTTCTCTGGCATGCAGTTTTTGATGCTCTAGTTTTTTGTTTCAGGATTGTTGTAGTGAGAAATCTCCAGGTGTTGTTAGTATTTATTATAGCCATCGTTTTTGAAGTGACAATGGCTATTTCTTCCCAATTCATAATATGTGGGTTTCTGATTCATTTTGATAAGGTTCTTTATGTGTTTCATATAGTTTCGTCCAAAAATTCGGAATTCCATGCCCCTGTTCCAATTTGCGGTGGTTTGGATAGTTGTTTCTGATTCAATTCATTATTTTAACATGTTTATATCCATTCTATTTCAGAGTTGTGTTCAATGTCTTTTTTCTACATTCTTCGGAGTATATTTCTATTTCTCTATTCTGTAACATAATCGTCGGTGATATTTGTTTTCACAATCTATTGTTGTAAAATGAAATGATGTTCAATTCTATATTTTGTTGAATCCATCTGACTTGTCTCTCAGACTAATGATTTTCTGTCCCAAACTTCCATCTCCACAAAAATCATAAAAATATTATACGAATCACTTTATTTTAAAAAAAACTCATGTGTGAGTGTATATAAATTTTCGAATCAATCGTTTTGTTAAATTTTCACATCTAGAATAAATGAATTTCCCATGTGCTTCCATCTGGGATTCCCTCGAAACCGTTATTGAATCGGCTGTGTAAACGTTCAAGTTCTAATATTTGTTTCCGTTTTGTTTGACTTTCATCTTCCTAACGTTTTCGCCGTTCTACTCGCCGAAAAAAGTCAATCGTTTGGAATTTGATTCGATGCGTGACCTACATGGAAAAAATCATAAAACGGCATTATCATTTCGGCGGAGATGTTGAATACAAATGAGATATATTGAATAAGCGCAGGTTTTCCAGATACGATCTGGGGAGTACTGAAAAGTCCTCTGATATAAATATATCGAAGGGAGATGAATACGAACCAGGCATTCCAAGATATTACTTTGTTTCACTAGATTTGTTCTATATGCATGACCAAAGGAAATAATTAAAAAGGTACCATCCATATATTTTTCAATAATGAATTTTCATTAAATACGATTAACAGAAAATCTTTGTTTAAAAATAACAATTAATATCATTTGTTTCTTTTCTGATTTCAACAATTTTTTCAAATTGAAAAAGGAATATTCTTAGGAGGAATTCGTTTTGGGAAGAAAGCTTTAAAAAGGTATGTAGATCATTAGTAGAAGTTCCAGGTACAAACCAGAAAAAAATCCATCGAAATGAAAGCTTTCACATAAACATTGAATTACATGAGAGAAAAATATTCACATAATGATATAAAACGTCACTTACATGGAACACTATCATCCTCAAAGCTGTACTTCGAAGTTTCGGGACAAGATACTTGTCTTATGACTTCATCAGCACCAGATTGGATAATATTACATGACATTACGACGATATGCTTCTGAAATCGACAAATATATTACTGTAGTTAACCTTGAATAATATTGCTTCTACTTTTTTTAAAAGAATGCTTGAAAATGAAATCATTTTATGATTTATTTGTTGAAAAATATTCATTCCAGAACAATCGTCAGCACATTATAATGTCAAATAACTTTGGCATTCTAGTTTTGCCAAACATATTTGCCTCATCAACAGATGACGATTTTCAAGGAATAAATTATCTTGATGATTATTGTATATTATATGTTCAATTCTACTTTTCCATTTTTCAGACTATCATCCCGAGTTTTTTCCTGACCCCGACAAGAAGTCGCTCTCTCTTCAACCGGACCTCACGCAGACAATCCCCCCGTGCTACGAGTACCCCTACACCACCCCCTCGGCGACGTCAGTCACTCGCTCTGTCTCCGAACATCACTATGACGTCCCTCATCTAACTTCAGGCAGCGATATCCAGATGTCGCCGGCAACGAGTTCTACGCTAGAGTCCTCTAGCGGCAAGAGAAGTCAACTGAGCGGATTCACGAATAACTGTAAGTGCTTGCAGTTTTATTTTCGATCGATGAAGGGATTGAGTTACAGATTTCTCTAGGGGTGGGTTGAAATATCTGCCACATGTACCTAATATGGTGAAAAATCAGTTAGTTATTCGAGAGATGGCACCCATAATATTATTCATATGAAATGGAACTATCATCATTATAAAACTTAGGCCACATCTTTTTTTTAACTTCTACAAAATTGAAATTCAATAAACGAATAACAAGTAATGGAACATTTTTTATCATTACCTATGTTTCTATGAATGTCATGTATTTAATTCAATTTTTTCACTAATCAACACAGCTGATTCACTAAAAATCATAAACAGCACTTCTTCTTTTTCATGTTTTCTCAATTAGCTACTTTTTCATTATGATTTTTTTGATTATTTTGTCACTTTCCGGCTTTTTCCCATATCTACATTACTTTTTATCTTTCTATTTACTATTCCAACTCTGAATTTATATCTACATTCAGCTTTGACTTTTGTGTCTCCAATTATTTTTCTCTCTTAATTACCTGATGGTTTCAAAAACAAGTTTTTTTTTTCTAATCATGACTAAATTCGGTATATTACACTTCTGTTAGACTGGTAATTTCTCTGTTTTAATCGTGTATACCCTTCACTCATTTTCTCATATCTGATTAACTTTGGGATGGATGTATGAAAACCAAACTGGCTCGAGTGACAAAACAAAAACAAATGATACTATAAAATGATTTTTGTCTAATCATTTACTCTTCCTTATTTTTTCAGCCGATTCTACCTACGAAGTAGCAACAGACACCGTCACCCTACCGATCGCCACCCTCCCTGCAGCCTACGCAGTTAGTCCCACCACCAACGGCAACTACACCAGCGCTACTCTCTCCCACGTCGGAGGCTTCTTAAACTTACCCGAATCCGGAGTCAGCCTCCTGATACCAGAAGGAGCCCTATCTCGCTCCCGGAAACAAGAACTATTCCTGTCGATACTCAACGAGGACTGCTTCAGGCCCAAACTAGCCGAAGGCTTGACCCAACTCAGCCCAGTGGTCTCATGCGGACCCAACATCTCTCTCAACAAGGCCGTCGTGCTGAAGGTGCCCCACTGTGCGGAAGTCACCAGGAATAACTGGTCAATCTCCGTGCTCCAGAGTGACTGCAGCGACTCGCAGTGGCAAAGCGCCGTCACCCTAGGCCAGGAAACAATAAACACGGCAGTGTTTTGTCAACTCGATAAAACCTCGGCCTACTTGGTGACCGACTGCCTCGCCAGGTTCGTCATTGTCGGCCGATCTTCGAACGGGGGAGCCATCAAGAGACTGAAACTGGCGATATTCGCGCCCAAACTTTGCTTTCAATCCTCGGGCGACTACAGCGTGAGGGTATACGTCCTTGAGGATACCGACAGCTCAATGGAGACCGTCTTCGGCCAGGAAAAGCGCTTGGGAGGCTATCTCCTGGACGAACCGCGAACCATCACCTTCCAGGACGGCAACAGCAACCTCTGCCTGGCTCTGGATACAATCGGAGAAGGATGGAGAGCCAAGCCTTCGACAAACTACCAAGAGATACCGTTCAGGCACCTATGGCAGGCTAACAGCAACAGCCTGCACTGTTCTTTCACGTTGGAGAATATCGAAGCTAACAGAAACCTCAATTTCAAGCTCAGGGTGAATCAGAAGGGTTTCGACTACATTCAGGTATTTGACATCTGCTGTAGAGATGACGGGTCTGATCTAACTGAGAAAACCAGCTCGGGAAAGTTCAACCACAACGAATTTGTGCCAAAGCTAGGGGAATCCAGCAAGTCAGTCGACAGCAGAAAATCCCAAGTCGAATATGCAAAGAGTGCGAAGAAATTAGACACCAAAAACCTGATTGTCACAGACAGAGGGGTATCAACTTGTGATGACTTCAATTTCAGACTGGGGAAGCAGCTAAGAAAGCAGCTGTGTCAGTGTTTGGACCCCCCTACGCAGAGGGGTAACGACTGGAGGATGCTAGCGCACGCGTTGGCTGTTGACAGATACATTAATTTCTTTGCTACAAAACCTTCGCCTACGGACTGCATCCTGGACCTGTGGGAGGCCAGAAATAGGGATAGCAACGCCTTAACGCAACTCAAGCAGATTTTCTCCGATATGGAGAGGTTCGATGCTGTGAATATTTTAGATAATTCTTTGGGGCCTAACTGGTTGTAACTTTTCTCAGTGTATATAATATTGACGAAATACTTAATGAAAGAAACAAAATTCAAATATGTGGACCAAGAAAGTATAAGTGTTTGGATTTGCCAGATTTATATTTTGTTGGTCCGGCATATTGATGCCCTGCTTTATTTAAAATCGCTTTACGAATTTATATTTATGTATAAATAGAGTTATTTTTATGGTGAGTTGTTATATTGTGAAGTATTGTCTTTGACGAAAGGATATTCTAGGACCAAGTTCCAAAATTTGTGCAATTTTTGTAGCCAGTGAGGTATTTTGAAGGGTATAATTTTGTTGATGGAAATATTTTATGTCCTGAAAGTTGTTTTATTTTGATTAAGTTTCAGATACGCTCTATTCAAATAAAACAGGGTGAGAATATTCAAAATTATTGTTGAAACATTGTTTTATGACGTTTTGAAAAATCTGACTCTTCAGAATCCTTCATTATCATTTCCCCATTTCACTTGTATTTACGAAATATTCAACGGATACTTTCAACAAGATACATTTTCAATAATTATTTATCGTGCTTCTGTTGATAATATTCGTTCACTTGTTATAGGGCACCAGATAATCGAGATTTCATTAACGATAATTTCTCAAGTTAAATAAAATGTCTGTTCGAAGAAAAAAGTAACAGAATTTTATGTAGTTATTCAACGAGAATAAAAATCCCCTGAATGTGTACTTTAGTTGTTTCAAGAGGCCGATGCTAACTGGTAACTTGATTTTTGGTATGTATTCATACTATGAGAACAATTTCGAAACGAAAATATATGATGTAGAGTTTTATACAACAATAAAAAATCAAAAGTAGTTTTCTAGATGATATTTTAGAAATGTTTTGTACAAATTAAATGATATTCATGTAACTAGATTCAGTTCCACGTTGATATGTACTATGTAATCTAGAAATTATACGATAACAATGTATATATATATGGTCAATATATTGACGATTTTTTTAATTTTTGGCTTTTATTTTTGATCTACCAATCCTAACCATGATTACTTGGTAAACAATACCCGAAATATTGGTGCTGTTCATAACTTCTTCAAGTTCCTATTTCAAGTTCCTAGTTCCCATTTTCTGAATATCAAAGAAAGAAATTGAAATACAATGAAATGCGTAATTGTGATGTACAAAACACAATGCAGAAATATTTGTTAGAAAATATAAAATCAGTTCTCTGGAGAAAATGTAAGAAAGAAACATTGAACTGATTCATTTTGAAGATCTTTGTAGGGTAATGAACTTGTGTCTGGAATAGATACAATATACATCCGAGAAAATACATATTTGGACAGTGTTATAGGTGACCTTTCTACGAAAGAGTATTCATTTGTAATAATAAATCCCCAAATTGAAACAGCTCTTTTGTCTCTCAACTTCTTCACCACAATATATACAGCAGGGGATTCACGATAGCATAATTATTTGCCCTTATGAAATTTCCATAGAAAAAACTGGAACTAGGCTCATAAATAAAATAAAGAAGGATCCGACAGTTGTTTGTTGTAAATCGAAGCTTTAACATCATAAGAATTCTATAAGGAACTATAATCGCAAATTATTCATTTGAGGATCAAAAATTGTCAGTTGGAAACTCATTGGAAATAATAACAGAGAAATATTCTTGGCAAGCAGTTTTGGCCTTGGTGATCATTATTTACTCTCGTAGTTTTTTGAATCAATACTTGTTCAACTTCATATTTTCATGTTTTTTTTTTTCAAAATAACCAACTTTTTAATTAGACATTTTTTTTTATCAGTCGTTATTCTTATTACTAACGTTCATGGAGTTTTTTCACACTTTTCAGTTGTCTCTTTTGGTTTCAAAATGTTTGTACGACTATATGGTTATAGAAATGAAAAAATCACAAAAAAAAACAATATATAGAGGGGGTATCAATGTACCAGCATACCATTTTTAATATGAATTTTAATTTGAATACCTTCCTTAGAAGCTGCTTTATCAGGTAGTATGTACCTTAATTCAACTTCATACTACTTTCTTTTTCCTAAAGTATACTAAATATTTTAACTGCACTGAATTATTAAATCAGTTGAAAATAATCAAATGAAATAAATTATTTTATTTCAGGTAAGATCAGTAATACATATTCATTAATGACGGAATATAAAAACCATATGGCTGGGATTAAATCAAATAAGCGAGTAAATATCATTGGGGTCTGCCATCGATGACATGAGTAGATTCAACTCATTCGTGACATGACATCGTGATTTTTTGAAAAAATTTAATGCTTCATCTTGTAATGTTATTCAGATTCCGAAACATTGAATATCATCATGACTGTCATCCTCAATTTTACCTTTTTTGTGTGGAAATCCTGTGAATGATTTCTATTTCAAATTCATAATGAATGTTTGAACTACAAATTGAATAAAAGTAATTGTTTCAAAATATCATTTCCTTTTTCATAATTTGCATAATTATTGTATATTCAGTATATAATGTACGAGTACCTATTGGCGCCAATTAAAAATAGTACATTATAGCGAATGATCAGATTTGATGAGGGGTTAAGTAGAGACCGAGTTTAATATTAAATTGTTGGCAACCATGATTTCCGTCATAACTCTCAACGTGTCTATAAAAAACAATGCCAAGATGTTTACCATATCGTAATTTCGATTAACCTGTAGTGATTCGAAATAAATTTTGTTAGAAGATGATCAGGAAGAACCTCTCACTACCCACGATCCTGGTGATTTCTAGTTCATTGGCAACACTGAATACTATTATTAAGCTTGAACCACCGTATATAAGTGAACACTGTTTACTTCTATACGGTGCTTGAACTAATATTCTTGGTTTCTGCCATCCATAAATATAATCTTACATAATCATTGTTTGATCCTGACATCTATATGTGAAGGTAGTAACTTCTTAGTCGATCATAAAACAAGAAGATATCTGCATGAAAATTCAAATTTCCAACAAAGTGGCAGTCAATAATATTTTCAATGCTTTGTCATCTAGTGACCAGATCCTGCATTATTATTACACTAGTTACAGAGTTACTTTTGAGAATTGTATACATAAAAACTACATTTTTCTGTAAACGTCGATATATTGAAAAGAATTTGATTGTTATCTCTTTGTGGCACCAATAGATGTCGATAGCATTCCAAATAAGGCAGATCAATAATTACGGAGCTGAGTTGTTTGATTTAAAGAAGAATAAGAAATCAATACTATAATATCATACAAGTTTTCTGTAAAATATAATTTTCCCTTTATAGTGGATGACGCTAGAGTTCACTCAGGTTTGCTTTTCAACAACGAAAAAATATAGAAAACTATCACTGTTCCCAAACATTAGATCTGCAACACTCTTCCCTAGGGGCGTTTCAAGGGTAGAAATTATCGGAAAATTTTATCGTGAAATTTCCGTTAATTTAAACAATAATCCTTTTGTTAAACTATAACCTATTCAAGTAACATTTTATGAGATTTCCACTGAACATTATACAAAACCGCAACATGCGTTAATCTATAGAATAGTTCAGACGTGTTTATACATGAACACACCTAAGAAAGCTATCATACAGCGGAACACGTGTTTTTTGGAATTTGTAAAATTAATTTTTGTTTCATTTATCAATTCACCATTAAAGAATATTACTGGAGTTTTATTCCAACACCCCACCATTATTTTAACACCTCGACACGTGTTTCGATCACCAAGAGGAAGAATACACTTACTTGAAGATGATCACTTAGTGATCGAAACACGTGTTGCAGTATTAAAATAATGGTTTTGTGTTGGGATGAAACTCCATTACCACACCTAAGGTTCCAAACAGTGCATCAAGTAAAATTCACCATTATTTAATATTCTTTCGCAAAGGGATGAATCTCTGTGCGCGGTTACACACAATTTAACTTTCACAAAGTTACAAGATATTAAGGAATTGATAAGTGTAAGAAGTAAATGAATACAAAGGTAAATACTTTTTCGCTAGTTTTTAACAGTAATTACGAACGATTCAAAATAGAAAGATAATTTTGATAATGACTTAGTAAGAAAAGGCCACTATTCATTATATGGAAGATATATAAGGTTAAGGTTTTGAGTATATCGAAGAATTTTTATTAAGCCATAGTTAGGTAGAGTTAGTATGCAAATAATAGATATACAAACTTGTTGTCAGATCCTTCTAGATCTACCTCCTCTACACATTTTTCTGGAGAGAGAGGCTAGATGGACTGCATATAGACTTGTGCACATTGCCAATTACGCAAATGCAACAGACTGTTGGTTGACACTGGAAGTCACAGCATTCTGGAAATGACCTCTGACTTTATGCCTCCAACTGTCAACTACGAACTGCCTTATGAAGTA
>WOGO01000139.1:0-29550 GCA_015342085.1 Leptinotarsa defecta
GTGGGTTTCCACAGGGATCCATTTTGGGACCAATTCTCTATGTAATTTCCACAGCGTTTTTCAAAAATGTTGTCTCGCATTGTTATCTACAAATCTATGCGGATGATACTCAGGTGATGTATTCCTTCCACCCTTCAGACATAGTGAATGGTTGTCAGAAAATTAAGGAAAACCTTGATAGAAATTTCAAAATATCTAAAGATCATTCTCTCTCATTGCATATATCTTAGGCAATACTATTCGGGAGGCGAAATGACAGACTTTTTCACCAAAAAAATATGTTTGTTACTATCAATAATATTCCTATACAGTTTTGTGATGTGGTGAATAATCTTGGGCTTTGGATAGATTACTCCTTACGATTCGAAAATCATGTATCGGAATGTATTCGTAAAAGTATCTAAAAACTGAAAATTTTGTTTGGATCTCGAGCAACTTGATAGATTTTATTTTTTTTTTGTAAACCTGTGTTCTACTGAATAAATATTATTATTATTATCATTAAAGTTAGATAAAAATGATTTTTCATAATTTTAAACTCTATTCGTTCAAAAAATTGTTATAAATAAATGCATTGTTTATAAGATATGTGAAATTTTTTTTGAGGGATTTTTATAAGGGTTGAAAATCGTCTCTTTTTTTGCTACTGAATATGAATATTGAGGAACGATTTTTTTTCAATCATAATTTCTATTCCTCTTTGATATTCTAAAAAAAAAGATTTTTTAATCCATATTTTCATTATATTTATTATTTATTTAATAAACAATATGTCTTAACCAAATTAATTTCTACGATTATTTTTTTAAATGCTGCAAAAAAAACAACCATGTGTCACTTTTTGTGAAAAACATTTTTTCTCTATTTTTTAAAAATTTTTCAATATTTTTCTATTTTTGCTTCTGGCAGTTCCTCATGGTTCTCAATCATTTTTATTAAAATAACTCGTAAACTAATGGCGATAGGACAAAGACACTTCTAGTCTTTTTGTTCTCCTTTTAATAGTAAACAAATAACATTTCGAACAAATGCTCTAACCTTATAATGATTAAAATAATTTTTATTGGTCAAAGGTCCATAATCGCTCAGCGCGTGCGGTGATATTGATGATAGAGTCCCGGGAGGTGGGACTTTTTTTCGAAAATTTCCTCGTCTTTAAGACTCTTTTTTCCAATTTCGAATGTCTTCAATATTTTCCAAGATATTTGCAAAAACCCAACCTCCCCTTCTTTATTACTAAATTGTTTATATCTTTTGCAATTTTTTTGAACCTCTCTTGAAATTTTTCAAAAAGTTGCTAGATGTCATTCCGAAGTTCCAAAAAAAGAATCTTGTGACTCAGACTAGATAGTTGATCGGAATACTGAGGTTTTAGCTTGGGGCTCGAATCATCGTTCCAATAGAAATCCAATCTCGTAATATTCACTAAAAAACATAGTCAACTACTTTCAAACAAACATTATCCCGTCTTTATTTTGTCAAGTGTCGACAGACACTTCAAATACTCATCAATATCTATTGCAAATAAGTTGATATCAATTTTTATTTGAATATTTGCTTCATTTCAATTCCAGATGAATAATTAATGTTCCTGAATAATGAAAAATCTAGGTGAAATGAGAAGAGAAACTTCGCAAGTCTTTGGATATTTACATTCGTATCTTATGTAAATTATTATAATCTTGACATTATCTATGCAGATACCTATTTCATGGAGGTTTATCTGAGAGAGATTATTGAAATACAGGAAATGATGGAATGAAAAATTACCAGAAGATAACGTGTTTGATGAAGTCCGTAGAAAAACACGTTACTTAGAGTGTGTGTGTGAAGTGGGAAAATATCGCTCATACTTCTGGTGTTGAAAGAGATGGCTTCAAGGAATAACGTTCTGGCTATTGATATTACCTGATATAATTGGAATATGGAATTTTTTTTATTTGATGGTATTGGCCGATACTTGATAAAAATCCATAACTAACTTATTCAAAAAACACTTTATTGTGAGATTTTCACGTAACAATTTTACAAAAACGCAACACGTGTTTCACCATACAATGGCTTCTTCGGGCGTTTCTTTACTAACTATATTCTACATATTCAATGCTTAATATACCTGATTTTACAATTTGAAGTAACTGTATTTCAGTTACCTGATTTTTACCTAAATTTGTAATTAATTAAATTACTTGAGCTTATGTTCCAGTTTTTACATTTCAGTAATATTCAGTAACGGGAAGTTATTATAATTGATTATTCAGTAAATTACCCGAATTTCTGAATCTATAGATTTCTGAACATTTTAGAAGATTGAGTTTCAAACTCTTCTCTTCTAGATGTAAAACGTCTTATTCATGATTGAACCATGTCCTTCTGCTAAAATATGGTTTGCAAATGTGGAACTAGTCTTTCTATTTACAAAACTACTTCTTAGCTCTTCAATCTTTGGGAAAATGTTCTCCCTGTTTGGCCAATATACAGTGTTGGGCAAGAGTTACTGAGTCACTTGAAGTATTTTCTGAATTGAAGTACTGTTTCTATCATTACTAAGAAATTATCTTCAAAATAAACTATTTGTCGTTTGTTGTCTTTTGTTACAGCAGCTCCAGTGAAAAAATCGGAAAAGTAATACAATCATTCAAAATCATTCATTTCAAAAGCTTTATACCAATTGATCAGTGAAATTAGTCTGGTACAGAAATATATGAATGAAAGATCAATCAATTGATTTGTTAAACAGGACATATTAGACTTGGTATTTGTGTGTTTGTCGCAGAATTACTTTTAAGTTTTTGGATTTCATAATTTTTTTCTTTACTATGTAGAGGGAAGAAAATTATGCAATGTATTCTTTGGACCAATCTAGTATGCAGATGAAGATGTAAACATAATGCATGAAAACAATAATAATTCGAGCAAGCTTGTTGGAAATAACAGTTTGGTGTCAGATAGATCAGGAGTTTTCAAATTGTCATATAGATGTTCGATGTTTTACATAGGTGAAACTGGAACATCATTCAGAGTCCATCATGAAATAAATTAGAAACAATTTCCAGAATGAAAAAATTGAATTCAACGTACTTCAATCACCTATTTATAAAGGGACCCGACTTGAATCATGACAAAAATGATTTGAATAACTCTCCTTTGTTGAATTTGTTCTCATTAGTCATATTCAATAATCAATCTTCAATCATCAATTCATTGACACGGTTGTACCTGTTCCACTGGAGTATTGAGAATCATATCCGCTTCCAGCAGGTAGTTGAGTCAAGCCTAGAATTATCAGTAATTGATCATCCTGAGGTGGGTTAAAGGACACAATAGGAGTAAAGATAATGCTAAGAATTTTAGCACCCAGCGACACCTACGGGCTGATTACTTCAACTAAGGAAATACCTTCATAATATGTGGCTAGTGAATACATCTCTATGGAGATGAACAGGAAGATGAAACACTGTCAGGCATGTCTTATGTGAGTGTCCAGAGTTATCGTCAATAAGAGAGTGTCTGTTCGGCGAGTCTTGACCTACACACCTGCTGACATAAACTTGTGGACTTATACTCACCCTCCCTACTCTACTCACTAACGGATCAGTTTTGCTTGAAAATGTAAAGCGGAACAGGTGTTGCGGTTTCGTAAACATCTCATAGAGGACATCTTACAGTGGACTGTGTTGATGAGTTTCCATATGAATTTCCAGTTCCGTTTAGAAATTTCAACTGGGCTACTCGCTAGACAATGATCTTTCAGAGAACATCTGAACAAAATTAAGCTGTTTGATTCATACCTTTATGGAACGCCGTTTTACTTTTTATTGTCACAAATATTCATTCCTCAATTCAACTAACAATTTATTTGTTTGAATTTGATTGTTTCATGCATTTGTTCGACACATTAAAAACGATTGTTCGCAAAATTTGTTCTATTTTGAATGACACTTGATTTAAAATGTTACATGAATTAATTTGTTTGATGAAAAGTTGCGAATAATTATAATATAGATTCATTGTTTGAAATTTTTGGAAGTAAATGTTTTGTCATATATACTTTTTTTGTACCTATCGAATAATTTACTACAATGTTGGAAATATTCAACAACTTCAATAAAATTGAAATATAACAATCTTTATTATTCATAGAAAAATATTTAGTATGGAAAGTTAATTTGCTATATTTTCAGATAAACAAAAGTCTTTTTTTTATTACCAACAATGTTCCATGGGGAAACTTTGACAGTCATTCAAATATATTCATTGACATTTTATTCCCAAGCTTACTTTTAGGAAGTGAGTTTAAAGTTTCATTATAATTCAACAGTCATATAAATAACTAACATTTTATTCAAAAGGCAAAATTATATGCGGAATTGAAACGTTTGTTGAGTTTACTCGAATAATACATTTCATTCACTGTTGAATAAAAATGTTTTTCATTGCTGAGTTGAACTATATGCACATAGATTATTTTTCAGCATAATATATAGTAAATTGGCGTTCCATTTTCCAATACTCTGAAGCAATATTTTTCTTCGGAATCAATAAAAGCTTGAAGTTATTTCATTAGTCTTTTTTATTCAAATAACAATTTTATTCATGTAACATTTTAAGTCAAGTGTCATTTAAAATAGAACAAATTTTGTGAACAATCGTTTTTAATGTGTCCAACAAATGCATGAATCAATTAAATTCAAACAAGTAAATTGTTAGTTCAATAAATTGAGGAATGAATCTTTGTGACAATAAAAAGTAAAACGACGTTTCATAGATTAGTGTTTTTATGCCCAATCGTTCGTGAAATTCAAAGTCATAACACATCTGGACGTGAAAATCTTAATGTATTTAGTAAATATCTCTTGTTTTTTTAGTTTCATCATGGCCATGGATTACTTCAAAGTGCGATATCCTGGAACTCCAGTAGTATTCGACATGTCCTTGGTATACATAGCAGTGGCCTTGTTGACTGTTCTTGGAAACAATCTGCTTGTGGAAACTTTCTCGCTGAATTCCAGAATAAATTTCGGTTAGTTCTTTCTACTCCTTCATTCAAAATCATAATCAAGGGAAACTGAATTGAAAAAGCGATAGACAGAAAGGAAAATGAATACCGAATGATCTTCCGATTCCAGGTTCTGTCATTCATATTTTTTGTAGGTTACATTATGTCCTTCATCACTCTGATCTTCGTAGTAGTCTGCGAAGTATGGTGGGAAGCTTTTGGTTCAGCTACTTCTTATACTGTTAATTTAGCGGCAGTGGCAGTTGTATCAATTGGTTGTACTGGTGAGTATTCGATGTTTAGGGATTCAAATAAAAAACAATTTCCTGATAAGCCACATTTTTTTTTGAGTACACAAACTACTATTGGAGAATATTTTTACTAGTGATTCAAAATCTGTTAATATCAATGTCCTTATTTGCCTGAATCCGTATCGTTACCACTGGCGCCCCGCGTTGGGCGCCGAATGGAACGATGTGGGCTCAGGCAAACAAGGCCAGTGAAATATTTTTTTGACAGTAGTATCGTCCTGGTAACTTAATTCACTATTATAATCAAGATTTTTCCAGTTCAGCAATCGAGTTTTTATGGATACACCAGCATGCTACCACCGAAATACACCCAAGCTGTTATGGTGGGGGAAAGTAAGTATCCTGAATTTCGTATTAGTGTGGAAAGAAACTAGCAAAGTATGCATTTCAACTTGAATGGCAAACAAAAAAAATCTGTTGGGTGGAGTTGTCAAAATTTTGATGAATTGGCAAGATAATTAAATAGCATGCTTTTCGAATTTTATTCCATTATAACTTTTTTAATGACGAACGCATTTCTACGTAATATCTACATACACCATTTCAAAACTACGTAATTCCAGTCGTGTAACTAGATTCAAAAAGAAATCGCTAATAATGTTTGATTTATAATATTGAAAAATTATGAAAGATGCTCCTGAAGGAAAACTCGCTCATGGAATTTGGTATTCTAGTAGACTTCCCAATTATCTACCTGAAAAAAAATCCAATCGTTTTAAAAGTATACTTTATAAGGGTGTTTCCATTTCAACTGTATGTATGTGGAATATCTTTTTCTCCTACAAGTTATTATTGATACTTTCATAGTGGTAGAAACAAGAAATTATTAAACATGTTCAGGCACGTAAATGAGTCTCTGAGTCATCTCATTTCTAAATAATCTCATCAAATGAAATAACTTTTCAAATTTGTTTCTGATGGTATGAATAATGAACTAATCCTGTAACGAAGTTGAATATTGTAATCTACAAATTGGGGCGTAAGGAACTAGAACTGGACTAGATATTTCGACACATATTACGAGGTGTTCCCCAAGAGTAGGTTCCGGGTACACTTCTTATAGTAACTTTAAATGACCTGATATCAACTCAAATCCAAGCTAAATCTTTAATTTTTGCAGATGACTCTACTCACAGTTCCCAGATCTCTGGGAACTTCCACAAAGTGATTCGGCCTTAGTGATTCAAAATGTTTTCCATTTTTTGTCAGAATAGGAGAAAAGAAAAAACTTTAAAATGTATGTGAGTAAGTATGTAAGTGGGGAGAAGAAAATATTAAGAGCAGATAGTTGTTGGTTCACAGATAGATCAAAACACCTTCCGGTTCTAGTGCAGGTGTATTTAGTCGCAGACCCAGGACAGAGATATCTACCTGCCTAGGAACTAATGCGACTGCGTTTCAAGCGGAAATTTACGCTATTGAATTGTGTGAGGTTGGATTTATCCAAGAGGGATCAATCCAACCTCACACACAAGTCAATAAAAATATTCTCGCAGAGTCAAGCGGCGTTGGAAACTCTTGGCTCCTACCAAGCAACGTCTAAGTTGGTAGCAAATTGCCAAAAACGACTCTCCTCGATAGGAAGACTTAACAGACTGTCTCTGGTCTGGCCATACTGGCCTCTCTTGCAAAGGAGGGTGCTGCAAGCGGCTTCATTCGAAGCTTGATACCAAACAGTTGTTGTACTACAGTAGGGATTAACTACGATGTCTAACAGGCCTTCTTACTGGTCACTGTCATTTGAATCATCATATGCAGAGACTTGGACTGTCGGAAGACAGTATGTGTCGCCTCTGTTTGGAAAATAATGAAACAGCAGAGCATATACTTTGTGCCCGCTCTGTTGGAGACCGAATCAGCTTCTTAGAGTTCGGCAGATCCTTACCCTTACCATCTGACCTGAAAGACTACTCACCATACAAACTAATCGGCTTCGTTACGAAGCTGGGTTTACTTGACCGAGTGTGAATAGGTGTGAGCCACAATAAAGCCTTGTGGGTTGTGGTGGAGGGTCGAATAGACCCACTCACTTTAGACCTAACCTAACCTAACAGCGACAATCACAAAATAATCATAATTTCAATCTGCAAGTTTTTACATGTTACAGTCGCTGAACTTCTTAAAATAATATCTGCCTACATTGATAGGTGAAGTCAAGCAAACAGTTTAGTTCTCCACTATCGAAACCAGATGAATTTTCGTGGACCCCCTTAAGAAGGGTAAATCCCCATTTTTTGGTCACGCCAACGTAGAACCTCGTCGAGTCTCTCGTGGACTTCTGAGGGTCCATCTGGGCCACTTTGGTTCAAACTGTATATTGCGTTATATATTTTTATAGGCTTCGAAATAGTTTTATCTTAGTTATTACAGATGCACAAATCATTGCAGATAGAAACAACAATCACTCTCATGGAGACCGGAAAATGATTGAAAGTCATGTTAGAAGTTGACGACTATAGAAGGAAGACTGAGTCCGCTAAAAAATCCTAAAATCATATATTTTTGACGATTCCTGTCATTTAACACAAAATTAAAATTTTTTCTGCTTTTGCTAACTGGCTCGTAACTATTATAGTACTTTTAACATATCAATATTAATATCATATCGTAGTAACCTCATATAGATAAATATATCATTTGGTCAATGAGGACACAGGTTTGGCTTTTGTTTACTGTTTGTAAAATAAGGGTTTGTTCGCAGATATAGAAAAACCTTTCGTTTGTCAAGAGTGTGGAAAAGCCTATAGAGTTCGGACCAGTCTCAGAAGACATATCAGAGTGGAATGTGGGAAAACTAGGAACATAATTTGTAACATTTGTTTCCACCGATTCTATTATAAACAGGAGCTACAGTACCATTTATTTAATAAACACGCTGAACTGATGAAGAAAAGTAAAAAAATTATTGGTAATCACTCAAAATGAGAAAACTGATTTTTCTTCGAAAGTAATTAACATATCTATTCACATATGTTGAAAAATACAATTTTGGAATTACGTAGTGTATTATTTGATTTTTTAAGATCGAGACTTTCATTATTCACAATAACGATAAAAATAAAAACAACAATAAAAATTAATTGGCGCTCCGGGGCAACTTGATTCCAGTGGCGCATTTGCTTTTTCAGCTGCAGGAAAACCCGGAATAACCTGCAGCACCACATCATCTGAGGATAATGATTTGATTACTTTTCATAAAAATATCGAAGAAACTCGTATTTAGATACCTCCAGATTGTAGGTTGGAATTCTATATTTGGACAAAGACTATTTATAGACAAAAAGTAGAGCTTTTTGAAATCTGCATTTTTTACCAGAAGTGTAATAATGATGATATATTTTTTCATCCATTCTGATTCGACTTTTTTCAGTATTCAAATAACAGTATTCAAATAACCATAAATTTCTGTCCAGTTTCGAGTAACAAGATGTATCTTCTCAGTGCAGAAATCTGAATAGTTATGAATTATTTGCTAGTTCCATTAATTGTGATGCACTGTTTGGAACCTTTGATGTAGTAATGAATATTATTAAAGTTTTATTCCAACACCAAACCGTTATTTTTAACACTTTGACACGTGTTTCAATCACCAAGTGATTATCTTCAAGAGGAAGATTGAACTGTTTAATTAGTACAAGTGATCATCTTTAAGGGGAAGATTAAACTGTTTAATCAGTAACAGTTTAAACTTCCTCTTGAAGATGATCACTTGGTGATTAAAACATATGTCGAGGTGTTATAAATTGTGGTTTTCTGTTGGGATTGAACTCTAATAATATTCTATCTTCCTCTTGAAGATGATCACTTGGTGATTGAAACACGTGTCGAGGAGTTGAAAACTAAACAGTACAATCTTCCTCTCGAAGTTGATCAGTTGATGATTAAAACACGTGTTGAGATGTTAAAAATAACGATTTGGTGTTGGGATTAACACCAAACCGATATTTTTTACACCTCGACACGTGTTTCAATCACCGAGTGATCAACTTCAAGAGGAAGATTAATCTGTTTAATCAGTAACTGTTTAATGTTCCTCTTAAAAATGGTCACTTGGTGATTGAAACACGTGTCGAGGTGTTAAAAATGTAACAGTTCAAACTTGCTCTTGAAGATGATCACTTAGTGATTGAAATACGTGCCGAAGTGTTGAAAATTACTGAAGTAGTTGGGACACATTCTTAGAACGTCATGAAAACTTGGAAAGAAGATGCCTAATTATTATAGATTCCATATATAGCTATAAATGGGTAAATAGACCCAGGAATGAATAAACAATAAAAATTTTGAAAATTTCATACAAAGTGGTCAACATAACTATTCATTATAGTCATTCTAGTCTTCAGGGATTCCGGTGGGAGTTTCATATCTAATTTCCGCATCTTGTAACACAGGGTTCCAAATGTATTTCAGTTCGATTTGAGATCAAGTGGAAAAACCGTTCATTTTTTTTCTACTCCTACATAAGAATGAACAGAACTTCGCCTTTTACTTACCGTTCAGAAAAAATTTCGTGAACTGTAATGAAATATCTAATGGAAATATAAGGTATATTATTATTTGTTTTAACCGTAGTTTGCACTGGTCGGGACCTAACCCCCGAAGCCCCGATACATTCCGGAGGGTGCGCCAGCATTATCAACCAACGACCACTCCCCTACACCGTAGGGTAAGTGACCATTGGGTTCGAGATTCCACAAGCAAGCGCAGTGAGCCAAGAATGACAGCCTTCTGCATCTGTTCGGCTAAGATTTCTGCCTTAGGGTGGCAAGCCGTATGATTTTAAGATTCGAGAGTACGTTGCTACATAATAACATTAACGTTATTGCCTAAAAGAGTATAAATTCAACGGATTTATTTTGATGAA
Source organism: Leptinotarsa defecta (assembly GCA_015342085.1). Taxonomy (NCBI): domain Eukaryota; kingdom Metazoa; phylum Arthropoda; class Insecta; order Coleoptera; family Chrysomelidae; genus Leptinotarsa; species Leptinotarsa defecta. The sequence goes on from WOGO01000139.1 coordinate 10,175, forward strand.
TTCTAAATGAATTCTAACAAATATATTTCTCTTTTCGCTTTGATTTCTCTTATACATATTTCTGGCCTCTATTATATGTTTTCATGAACACACATGAACAAAAAGTGTGAAATAGTCCTTAATTGATAATGTACCAGAGAGGTTCCTCACAGTTTTTTGGGTTTATAACCTTCCACATTCTGAAAAATAAATAGAGCTGAATCAGCGGAGAAACTGCTAAATTGTAATAAAGTGCAAACTTAAAAGTTTATCCCGAAAAGTTACTACGTAATATTATTAGAAACCACTGAAAAGTTCAATTAGTTAGTAACTTGTCGTATTCATAATTTTTGCCTGCAAATTGAATAAATAATCGAAAAAAAAATTGTATACTTCGTTTCCTTCCTTTCCTTCCTTTCCTTTTTTGCCAGTCGTTCGAATTTTTTCATGAAAAAGTTTGCCACCAACACACTTTTGCATAGAAAAACAACTTATATCAAAAATATAATGGAAAACATAACTCATGCTGACGCAAGCACACAAAAAAGTGATGAAATGATGTGTTGTTGTATAGCAAAAGTTTAATATTTATTTTTATTGTCACAATTTTTTGAATGGCGCTTATAACGTTTCGTGAGGAGAAAAGTCAAATATATTCATTGGCTATTATACCCACATCACCCAAATCCCCGGAACTTATAGAATTGACTGATAACCACTAGTAGAATTTCATTTCCATCCTTTGAACAAAATTAGAAGAATGGTTCTCTTAGCGCCATCTATTCACCTTTTCCTCCATCACTGAATTCTAGATCCTTTTCAATACTTGCTGTGCAAAGCTTATGCTTCCAAATGACAGATGTCGCCATAATATGTTCGATTTCGACATATAATTTAGTTTTTCGAATGTGCACTTGATCTATGAAAATACAAATACAATAAGAATACAATATGGAATCTTAAATTGTTGTTTAGTGTTTTCTAGAGCACGGCATTGAAAATTTTATTTGAATTTTAAACCCATATATATTTTTCAGAAAATTTGGTAAAGTGTATTATCTTCAATTAAAAGTTGTTCGATGTTTTTTCGAAATAAGATGTCATTCCAAGTCCAAATGATCTTTCAAATCTTGTATTGTAATATGTTTATATAGGGTGTTTCATTAGGCGCTTCCTATCTTTGAATTTAAATAAAACAAAATGTGTGTGAGATATAATTAAAATTTTTTATTCATTTTTATTCATCGTTCAAATGTCCGCTACGGCTTCTCTGAGTGGAGCGCATCCGAAACTTCCAATTTTCCATGACTCTGGTGCATGAATCAGGATGAATTTGACCGATGGCATGGGTCATGCTGGCTTTGAAGACCGGTGTGTTTTGTGGCTCATTCGCATACACCTGCAACTTAAGAAAACCCTACGAGAAAAAGTCTAACGGGGTCAAATCACCTGATCTAGGTGGCCAGTTCACATCACCTCCACGTGGAATGACCAAGATCTCAAATCGCTCTTGTAGAATATCCGATGTGGCATGAGCCCTGTGACACGTACCGCCGTTCTGTTGAAAACACATGTCGTTATTACCCAGTGGACTCAAATCTATTCACCACATTGGGAATAATTATCTCGGTAGGACGGTAATGGCGACCGTAAAATGGGCGAAGCGTGCGATATGTTGCCCAAACACTCATTTTGACAAAACAATTTTGTTATTTGTACGTGTTGTTGAATTTTATATCCATCCATGGTGATCTGGCAAAACAGAATGAAAAAATCACTACTAATTTGACAGATGTAGCTTCAACAAGATGGCCGTTATCAATTGTCAAAGTTGGGAAGTCCCTGTTGGACGATTCTATACTTTATAGTTCCCACAAATAATCCTTACGAAAAATGAGTTCGATAGCATCATGGCAATGTAATGTCAAGAAATAATGTCAAAAATATTTAAAATACAAGTTCATAATGCCTATTATTATTGAATCAGGAAAGTGGAATTCACCAATCAAGTTTACGTCGTGAGAAAAAGATCTAGGCTGCTTATTTCGAAACAATTTCAGATCATTTTCTAATCTACTTTGTCGATTTTGAACTTCAATAAATATTGTCATGTTTCAGAACACATTTGCCTCAACTGTAAGAAAGTCTACAAGAATAAACATTCTTTGGCGAGACACTTGAGAATTGAATGTCTCAAATCGGGCAAGTTTTTTTGTGAGTATTGTGATTTCCGAACCAAATACAGCTACTCCCTGAATGGACATATGCAAAGAAAACATATAGCACCATTCTGAGTTGAAATGCAAGATAATGTTACGTCATGTCAGTAAATGAAATAAAAAATCAACAAAAATGTTGCCTGACTTGTTTTTGAAAACCTTTCTACTATATTTGGTCATTTATTGAATGGATCGTCTATTTATTGGCAGTTCTACTTTGACTCCTATTTTTATTATTTCTTTTTCATTAATATTTTTTCCCAGCCTCATAGGTCGTGTCGGCCCAAAATATCATTTTTTTCAGTTAATAGAATATTTTCTGATCTAGGTACTATGTAGGCATTGTTATTGGACTTTTTGGTGTAATAACTAACAATTCCACTTTGAAAATTCGCCGAGGAAGTAGTTTCTGAAATGATTCACAAAAATAATTATGTGCAATTCGTTTTGTTGAATTACATATTGAAAAGTGTTCATTATTGAAGAAAGAAAAAAAAGCGATTAATTTCCAACAGGAGTACCCAGTTACAGGAAATGCTATTATTGCAGAGTATATATGAAATAAATATTAAAACTAATGGAATATAGAAATGTATAAAAGTTAATGCTGAAACAAAGTATATATGAAACATTCATATACGTAAAATTTCAAAAGTGGAATGAAAAATTGAGTATATAACACAAAAAGTTATAAATCATGCAATGTAGCAGTACTGACACAAATGGTATTTATAGTATTATCAAAAGTGAATGTGGATACATGATACCAAGGCGTTCAAAGAGTCGAAATGAATATCGCAATGTTCACAGATTTTATTGAAGCTACTGCACATAAAATTCAATGGTGATCGTAGCATAACATTTGTGCGTGATGCTCCGCAATAGAATTACAGATAGTGTAGATCTTCATTTCTTGGTACTAAGAAATTGATCCCAGGTAAAAGAACCGTACTGTCAATATTGTTGTTTAGTAATTTATGCAGGAATTTTATACCAAGGATAACTCTACTGGTAGTCGTAAACTGGATTCCATAACACAGAGCCATACTGTAACTTACATCTGACATACGCAAAATATAACAATTTTAAGGTGGAAATACTTTTGAAGTTTTTGCCATTTCTGTAAATGAATCGAAGCATCATCCTGTTTGCATCAGCAGTCATATTCCTTATATGTGTTGTAAATGTTACTTTACTGTCGTATGTTATACCAATATCTTTTATCTCATGTACGCGGTTGATTGTAGTATTTTTGATTGAATAATCGTACATTAAAGTTCGCTTTTTTGCTGTGAATTATATTATTTTACATTTGGATACGTTCAGTTGTAGATGATTATCATTAGACCAAAGTTTGATTACATCTAATTCATGTTGTAATAAAAATAAAAAATAAAAGAGGTCCAAGATTAGAACCTTGTGGTACCCCAGAAATAACTACGTACTGCGCTGATTTGAAAGATTAATATTCGACGAATTGTTTTCTGTTAACTAGATATGATTCAATTAGAGTAAGGGGTTGGTTAGAGAGTCCCAATTTTGTCAAGGTTAATTGGGTGACAGGATCAATTTTTCTTAAGAAAACAATTGTTTTCTTGCCGACGTTTCGGATTCAAATCAATTCTTCTTCAGGGCTCGAAAAGTCTGCAAGAGAAGAATTTAATTAAACTCGAAATGTAGGCAAGAAAACAATTGTTAAAAAAATGTATCTTGTTGCCCAAGCAACCTTTTCTCAGAAAAATTATTGAATCACTAAACTAGTTATGAACTCATGAATAGTTATATGACAGAGAATTTGCGTCGCAAGGAGCATGAGTAATATTTTGTTGAGGAGAGAGCAAATGCAAACGCTCTCTTTGTCAGAACTTTATATTTCAATTGTCATTTTTATTGGCTATGTTAACAAAATAATTAGAGATAGAAGGTATTTATATTTCGTGAAACTCAATAGAGTATAGTTACAGTCCCATAGTAACAGTTCTAATTTATATCTGGTAATCATTGTATTCGCAACATTATGTTAGTCGAGTAGCAACTTTACCTAATAAACTCATCAGCAGTTTTCACTTTTCATGCTAAAGGTTTACATTGCTCATTGTTTGCCTTTTGGAAGATCAAGAGTACAAAGAAACATTACTTTTTTATAGTTAAACTTAAATAGAATTTTGTTTTCGAATGAACTTCAATGAAAATTTTCTACAATGGTCTTATGACAATGACAACAATGATTCTCATGCGGTTTTGATTTTAACAGAAATAGTGTTTTTCTCTCGATATGTATACCAATCATTGAAAAAGATTATCCAAAATATCCAAAAATATTCACATCCTGGATTGATTCTTCAACTTTGTCGACTTACAACTACAACCTACAAGAAAAAAAATAGAAACGGATCTGGTATGTGAAGTAAGTGATTCTATTTATACTGTTTTAGTGCTTTACTAAAGACTCTTTCCAAAAACTATATTGGGGTGGTATGCTCACGCAAAATTTCATACTATTACAACTTCCTGTGAATAATAAATAACATGTACAATATTTCTAGTTGTCAGTAAGTAATCACCTCATAATTTTAGGTACGGCAGCATTTTCTTGCGAAACCTGCAACAGAGTATATAAAGCAAAAAGTTCCCTGTGGAGACATATGAAATTTGAGTGTCGTCAGCCGCCACAATTCAAATGTAACATGTGTTCCTATCGAGCAAAACAGAAATCAAGTTTGATGTCCCACGTATTCAACAGACATTCCGTTTTTTTGAAAAAATATATTCGGTCATGAATTCCATAAGAAAATGTAAATTGTTCTTGGGAAGAATTGATTGTTTTCAAGAACTTTTCATGCTTCAACTATTTCAGTCTACTATTGAACGTAATTATATTTATACAGTGCCTTCCATTTAAAACGAGCCCCCGTGAATAACTTTTGAAACAATGATTTGAAGGAAAAATAAAAAAACAGGTCAACAATTATACAGGAGACCACATTTTTAAATATTCGTTCTAGAGACAAATATGGAAACAATAAATCAGAAAAACAGATTTTTTATTAATTGTTGAATCAAAATCTGATGACTAAACAATGGAAAGAAGAAAATTCTCTATAGTAAATGTTCAAAACCGTTCCCACCAACTTCCATACAATGGTACAAACGAGCTTTCATTGCCACCCTAACATAGATAAGAATCTCGGGAGTTATTTTTCTGTAATGACTCATTATATTCTCTCTCAAATCTTCTAATGTTGTTGATTCTATCTCATACACTTTAGTCTTCAAATGACGCCATAGAAAAAAATTTACAGGAGTGAGATCTGGAGACCTTGGTGGTTATTCTGTAGGACCTCTTCTGCCAATCCAGACACCAGGAAAATGATCAACCAAAAATTGTCGTACTGGAGCTGCATAATGAGGACATGCACCATTCTGTTAAAAAACTATTTCGTTTTCGAATAAATTTATATCCTCCTCAATTGCCTTATTGATGCACGGTATTATTAGATTCTCCAACATATCCAAATATTTATCACTAGCCAGATTATCATCGATAAAAAGGTCCTATGAAGTGGTCACCTAAAATTCCTACCCAAACATTCAATTTTTGAGGTCTTATGAGGGTATGAACTTGAAGGTATAAATGAGGATTCGTATCACTCCAATATCGACAATTTTGCTGATTCACCTCTGCATTTGAATTAAACTTACATTCATTCGAAAAACAAATTTTATACAAGAAATTTTGATGCAACTTGATCAGTTCAGTGAGACTTTTACAAAACTTGATAAGTCTGATTCATGAACTTGTCTAATCTTATATGGATGACATTTGTACTTATGAAGTATCCTGAAAACATTTGTACGATTGATTACTGATTGTCGAGATAACTTAGTAAGATATTGAAAATTTTCCATTAGTCCAAAGTGCCCTAAAACTGGTAGTTCAAACTCACCGTTTCAATTGGTTCTCGAAGCTTACAAACCATTGCTTCTTAAGAATTCACAAAAACAGAAACACCAATTGTAACTTCACCTGGTAGGTACTCGTTATTGTAGAGTGAGAATAATACAAAATGAAGAGAATATCAAATTCAAACTTAACTAGGCAAAATGAGACTTTTTTGAATTATCCTTCACAAAAACACCCATGAAACCCAGGTAACAGATTGTACAAAAGATCATTCAGGGTGGCTAGTTTTCAACTCAAATAATTTTTAGCTTCAAAACTATGTGCTTCAGACCATAATGTATTCTACTTTGTTGAAATCTGTTCATCATGGAACATCTGATAATGCAAAACAATTGATCCATTAAAAAAATGGTGACATGCTATTGGGGTGCTATAGGGAAAGTTAGATCAAATGTGAATATGTCAAAATGTTTCCCCCTGTATACTATTGTTGAAGTGTTTTTTTATTTTCCTGAAAATCATTGTTCCAAAAGTTATTCAGGGTGGCTTGTTTTCAACTCAAATAGTTTGTAGCTCCAGAATCATAAGCTTCAGACCATATGTTTTATACTTTGTTGAAATTTGCTCATCGTGGAGCATCTGATAATGCGAAACAATATAGGGTTATCGCACCCCTGGAGGTGCGATAGGGGAAGTAAGATCAAATGTGAATGTGTGAAAATGTGTCCCCCTGTATACATTTCCTGCAAAAGTTATTCAGAGTGGCTCGTTTTAAATGGAGTGTACTGTATATATTATTGAATGGTAGCAAACAACTGACTCTACCTGGTTAGGTTCTGAAGATATACATGACATGCTGGAAAATAATAAATTTCACACACAGTTGTATATTTTTATGCTGAATCACTTTTTAATTTTATGCCCGATTCTGATATTTTTCTCAACAAATCAGTGGAAATTTATCTCAGATCATTTCACATCAAACATATTCTCTAGGCCTATTTACATACATTATTCGAGAGAAGACAAAATTATATTTCTATCATCTAGATTTGAGACAACCCGTGGTGAAAAACAGCCCTTGAATGACCCTGAAAATCATCTATTATACAAGCTTGGTTTATTCCCTATACTTTGTTTCGTAATTCATTTTGGTATCGTGATTCGTTTCAAATTTATGAATTATTAGATAAAGCATTGCATTTTCACTACGTGTTCGTCATATGCAACAATCAAGCATGCTATCTAGATGCAAATCCTTTCGAGCATGTCTGAGACTAGTACGAACGAAAATGAACTTCGTGTTGCGCTCATAAAGGAATAGCATGCTCCACGAATGCCTTTGTGAATGGAAGCTATTGTCCAAGCTAGAGGCGGCAACACCCGATATTAGAAATTGTTTCTAATGTTTTCTTCTCAATAGTTTGCTACTTATTTTATTATAAATAATAAAAAGTATTCAACAACAAAATTTGTTTCAATTCCAAGATGGTTGTTTTTGGAGGCTAAAATATGTCTCCGTCTTCAGAATTGGGAAAAAAATATTGATTCTGGCAATTTTTTTTGGTACGATAGATGTCAAAAAAGATTTTCTGTTGAGTCTTGATGTTTATTTTCGCAAAATGTTCTATGAATTTTTATTTTTAATTGGTGACAAGGATGATTCAGTTGCCATTCCAAATTATTGTTGGTAAAAATCCTCTTTGGACTGAAAAAATATCATCTACACACAATTTCAGAAGCTCCAAAATATCTTCGACATTAAATTTTCTTCTATTTTTTAGCTCATTGTCTAATTTCGTTTTTGCAATTCTAAGGGATTTATCAACCAGAACATTGTTACACAATATCGAAACTCATCAGAAGATCAATAGTATTATTGATAAATATATTATTGATATTTTTGACAGGAAGATAAATTGAAATGACTATTTTGTTTATGTATTTTCAGTGAACCATAAAAATGGGTGGGTTTACTATAATGTAAAATGAGTCGAGTACGTTCTGAAGTTCTGTATGTCTTTTGTTACACCGATGTTATACTCTATTGATTTGATTTCTGTGATACACTGTCCGGAACCTTTGGTGTAGTAATGCATATCAGTGGAGTTTTATACTAACACCAAACGGTTATTTTTAACATCTCGACACGTGTTTCCCCCACCAAGTGATCATCTTCACGAGGAAAATTAGAAATTGGATCTCTTACAAATAGTAAAATGGCTCACTAAGGAATTTGAAAACGTCCCTATTGTGTAACCAGGTTTTAGTATCAAAAACTCTTTGGAGTTTATGCAACATACAAACAACATAATTCTGCAAGTAGGTGAGATTTTAGTTTCTTTTGATGTTAGTTCTTTATTTCATAGCGTCCCAATTCCACAGACCATACTTACATTACCTCAGAGAATCATCTCACTAGTTTGTGTATGAAACAAAACCGTTTCCATGTAGCAGTCAATAACGGTTTCTCGAGGGGTATTGTAGATGATATCAAAAGGAAGGAAAAGTTCATTCCAAGATAAATATAGGTATCTCAGTTCGATACCACCAATTTACAAAGAACTTTGGAAAGACTTCCAAGGAACTAGGTATGAAGGTGGTATTTAAAACAAGTCATACACTACAGAGCGTTTTAGGAAATCCAAGGGACAAATTCAAGAATTCGAAAAGGTCTGAAATTCACGAAATTGAAATATAAGGACTGCGCTGCAAAATATTATGGACAGATTAAAAGATCTATTGAAATAAGATATAAAGAACACTTAGCACTATAATATGGAAGTTCAGAAAAATCAGCAGTGTCTATCATGTTTTGTAACAAAACCATTCCATAGACTTTAATTCATTAAGATTAGTTAGACAAGTTAACAACAACAGGCAACTAGATGCCTATGTGAGCGTAGAAATAAGTAAACATAATAATATTATGGATAACGATTGTGGACCGATACCTAATAGTGCACTATATAACTTGTTGAAATATTATTTTAGTTATCAAATTTACCTGACTAGTAGATGAGGCAACATTGTAAAATTATTAAAGACAATTAAGACGCAGACAAAGGTATCTATGGTATTGTTGTAAATCATGCCCAAAAGGAAATAACGCCGGCTGCCACTGGTAACCATAAACCAAACGTAACGTAGCCGAGAGCGTGGGAATATCCAATGTTACCTGCCGCTCGAGAAAGAGCAAGAAACTTGCTACCGATGTCGATAGAACTTCGGCGAAATTCTACGCTGTTCCATTGCGATATTTAAACGCTGGCTGCAAGCGTATTCGGACAGTCAAGTACACAGTGAGGTGGATGTAACAGTGAGGTACGCGAAGTAATCTAGTAAGGCGATAGACATTAAAATAATAGTTGAAATTTTCAGTTGAAGAGTTTGTTGTTTTTAAAGTGGAATAAAGTAAGTTTGATTATTCAGTGTAGTCAATTATTGGTCAATCCACGGGGGAAAACGTAACATTTGGTGTCGGAAGTGGAATAATTGACTGAAAATTTTTTGTTTTATGGTAAAAACAAGGAGTGTCGATTACGATGAGATGAAAAAGCTTGAGAAAATGTTTGAGGCTTTGCAAATGAGCCTGGCGGAGAATGAAAAACACAGAAGAGAGGAAGAACAATTACGCCGAAATGAATATTGGAAGATTTAAAATCTTCCAAAGTAGGTAAAGGAGAGGTGCAGGAATATATTTAGGGAGAACTTGAAAAAGTATTTCAGGAAACAAAGGAGGGTTTGAAAAAAGTAATCGATGAGAAGCTCGAAGGGGTTGAAAGGAAATTTGAAGAAAAGTTGGAAGGAGTTGACAAAAAGTTTGAAGAGATTTTGCTGGGATCTTCGGAAAGAATTACCGGAACCATAAAGGATTACTGTGGAAAAATTCAAATCGGAAACGACATCTTTCCCTTCTAGCAGTGGTTTTATCAAAACTCCAACTTTTGATGGCGAATCGTCATGGTCAATTTATCGCAGACAATTTGAGGCCGCTGCGGAAAATAATGGGTGGAAAAATGACGAGAAAGCAACAGCCCTCATAGTGGCGCTTCGAGAAAGGATCCGAAGACAAGGCAAAGAGAAAAGTTGAAACAGTCGACATTTTGGGACCACTTCCTATGACCACATCCGGTAACAAGTACCTTATGGCTGTGATGGACTACTTTTCCAAATGGCCTGAAGTAGTAGCCTTACCCAACCAAACGGTATCAGAAGCCCTGTTGCAGAACGTAATTGCCAGACACGAAGTACCTCAAGAACTACACTCAGATCAGGGCTGCAACTTCGAATCGGATTTATGGAAGGAAATGATGACTCTGTTGGGAATGAAGAAGACAGGAACAACTGCTCTTCACCCACAATTCGATGGAATAGTTGAGAGGCACAATCGCACCATCAATAACTACCTCTCGATGTTTGTCTCCGAAAACCAAAGAGACAGGGATAAATTGGTTCCTCTTTTTCTGTTGGCATACAGGAACTCCTAACATGGCATGACAGGTTATACACAATCCATGTTTTTAGCTGGTAGGGAACTGAAGCTTCCAATAAATGTATTGTAAGGCAGTCCTTTCGATGAATCTCAACAGGTACCTCTTTCAGAGTATGTGAAAGACCTGAAGGAGAGATTGGAAATTGTACACGAATTTGCCAGGAACAAATATAACAGCTTTCCTGCGACACGATGAAGCTAAGATTCGATAAAAAGTCACTGCCAGTGAGCTTCAAGGAGGGCGATGCAGTGTGACTCGACTGACGTCGGAAAGGTTTGTGTCTCAAATTGCAGAGACCATGGCAAGGACCTTTGGTTTGGTAACCAAAAAGATAAACGATCTGGTGTACAGAATCCAATTGTCACCCAGAATCAAGCCTAAAGTTTTCCACATAGAGAGGCTGAGTCCTTACATGGGTCGTGATGCTCCCTCTTGGAATGTTCCTCAGGGAAGGGGGTAGTGTTGCAAATCATGACATGACTATTCAGTGCAGTCAATTATTGGTCAACTCATGGGGGGAAAACGTAACAGAATAAATAAGGACAACATTATATGTAGATTTAGTTTAATCTTCCTCTTGAAGATTATCACCTGGTGATTGAAAATGGCGTCGAGGTGTTATAAATAATTGTTTGGTGTTAGGATAAAATTGCAGTAATATTGATTTGATTTTGTTCATTTCCCAGATTGTAGAAGGAACAAGTATGAATTTAAAGGAAGTTTTCTGATTTGTGAAATATTTTTCCAACGTTGCTTATTTGAAAATACCATATTTTGCCTGAATGACATTGGCACATTTGTTTATTATATTACTAATTCCAGATGCCGAACACGTTTGTAGGAATTGCGGAAAAAGTTACATTTACATAAAAAGACTGTATCGCCATATGCAACAAGAATGTGGTGTGGAGAGAAAATTCGAATGTCCCAAATGTCACAAGAAATTCAAACTGAAGCACCATTTGAAGAATCATTTAAATGCGCTGTATGATTGTGTCTCGAAGAACATCGATCCTAAATACATTTTGTCAAAATAATGAGAGATATTATCCGGTGGAATCTTCAGTAATAGTTTGATTACATGTGGTATTTTGTGGAAATAAGAAATATTAAACTGATCTCATTTTATTGGGAATGAAAGAGTTTGCATTTAAAAAAACCATTTGACCAAATGAATTAATGACATATGCACTAAACTTAGCGAAAAATCTATTCGAGAAAATTCAAAATGGAAGTTGGTGATAAAAAATCCATAAACCCAGTGGGAATCAAAAAAGCCATCATCAGAATACCGTGTTAGGAATCACACGTTGAAAGGTAACACCTCGTTAGTCCTTAGCTCGCACAAGTTTCTCAACTTCTGAGAGTTGTCGTTCGTATGGGTGCGACAGCTGATTAACGGAAAAACATATTTTAAACAGATTTTTTTTTAAATATCAATGTGCTAATAAGTTGTTATTTAGTTTCACGGTCCCGGTGTCTGTGATCAAATATTGCAAGTTAAATATGACCCACATTTCAGTTTCCGATTAAGCTATATTTTGGCACACACCTTTGTATTTCGTGACAATACGCGATAACCTATATGCCGCCATTTCAATTCAATATGGCGGACGTTACAAAATTGTGTTTTACCATTTCTACATTAGCGCCTGTAATATGGATACTGAATGAAAGGGCTTGGCACGCTAAGTATAATGATGTCATTGAAAATCCAATATTGTATGTCGCCCAAGATAGCCAACTAGTTATTTCTTATGAACTTAAATAATATGGGCATTAAATAATGTCATTTCAAATATAATATGGTGAACAGACCAAAATGGAGGACTAGTCAATCTCATCACATGAATATCAAATGAAAGGTTTCAAGACTACTACAGAGTTGATGTTTTACTTTTCTCTCTTCCTCTTTCTCTTCTTTTTCTCTCTCTCTCTCTCTCCTTGGACTTTCGAAAGAGAGATAGGTTTGCGTTCCTGTGTTTATGGAAAATTATAGGTCAGAAAAGACTTCAATAGCGATAACATAAAGCCTTTCGTGCTACTACAGTGTGTTTCCTCCTTTCTCTCTCTCTTATAGGCCAGAAAAGACTTCAATGGCGATAACGTAGTGTCTTTCGTATTTTTAGCCAAGACTTTCAGATTGAAAATTTTGGGATTGTCGACATATACCTCTATTTTGAAAATGACGCCATATTTGTATGGAAATTAATTTTCAGTAATTAGAAAACTATGTAATAATATCTTAAATTTGGCAATAGCCTGATGAATGATTATTGAAAAATGAGTGAATATATCATGCGAGACCTTTCTTTTGGCTAGAATGTGATTTCCGAAATGATCTGTATAATAACTGAAAAATCGTGGAACTAATTTCCATATATTTCTTTTTCATCAAATTAGATAGAAATATGGGCCCATGATTTTTATGAATGTAGAAACTTCCACGTCTCCCTATGTACCGTAGATTTTTTCGGGAATTTTTTTTTTCATTTTTAGGTACCTATTCATATTTTTTCATATTTCCATTGCTCTGAGCGTTTTCCACAATGAACTGCGAATAGGAAAACCTTTTATGATTATCTGAAACATATCTACATGTAAATTTGAAGTTGAATATTGATTACATTTTAGGCACAACAGAATAATATATTCGAATAAATATTTCAATTCAAAAACCGTATCGCTTATTCAGAATACAAAAAGGTTTGTTTTCATCTCATTTTATAAAAAAAGATTTTTGTATAAAATAAAAACAAAAATGAGCCGTTTTTTCGATTTTTAACGGAAATTTCAAGCAGACTGGGCCAAAAAAGTCGATTATTTTTTTTAAACATTATATCGAAAATATTGTGCAAGGTGACAAAAAAATATATCGTGAAGGTTTGAGCCTTTAATATCGATATTAAGATGTCTATCATATTCCATTTCGATTTTTCATTTGTGCTTCAATTTTTGCGTCAAAGCTGCCAAACTTTCGAGGTAAAAAAAAGTCAACGGTTCACATATTTTCTGGAAATTAAATTCCCTACAAAAAACGTCTCTTATGAGAATTTTCGCCAGACAAGCCCTTTCGGAATAATCAAGCTTTAAACATTGATACATTTTTTTAGATTTACCTTTTATATTTCGAAACAAATAAATATCTAACAAATAGATGAACAAACAAATAAAATATCGAACAAATAAATATCTAGAAAGGAATGAGACAGATTCTTACAGGAAATTTAATGCTCTACAAAAAATGGTCTCTTAAGGTTTTTACAGTTATTTTACAGTTTTTCACAACTTAATTTGAAGAAAAAATTTGTTGTTGAACCAATTTTTTTTTATTCAGTGGAAAAACCACATTGATATTTTACATCATAAAAAATTATTTTATCAATATTATCATTTAAAATATTTAAATTTCTATATCTACATCTAAAAATATATTCAAATCTATTCTCGGTTAATAATTATTATGCGAAAACGTAGATTTACTATCTTAAAATAAATAACAAATCACAATTATGTGGTTTCATTATTGAAAATTATATACACTTTCACATATTTGAAAAAAGGTAAAATCAGATTATATGTGGTTAGTTGTGTGCGGTCGGCGTTTGTGATAGACATTGCGGAGGTTAGGGAATATTTTCACTCGTCACAGCGATTAAGTTGCGGAAAAGCTAAACAAATAGAGGGGCAAGGGGGTAATGATACCACATAATTGTACTTTTTTGATTATTTTAAAGTAAATCTGCGTTCTCGAATAATAAATAGCTATTAGCCGAGAATAGTTGAATATATTATGAAATTTAGATCTAAGTAATAAGATTGATAAAATGATTATTTTCGTTGATGTGTAAAATATCAATTCGTTCTACTGAGTGAAAAAAATTGGTTCAATAACGAAGAAAACCATAATTTAATTTTTTATTCAACTTGAATTGTGTATAATTTTTGAAAGAGTAATTTCATGTGAAAACGTTAGGGAACCTTTTTTGTAGAGCATTAAATTCTCTTTAAGAATCGAAGTTGTTCCTTCCTATATATTTATTTGTTCGTTAGTTACAAAATTCCAAAATAAAAAGGTGAATTTAAAAAATATATCAATGTTAAAAGCTTGATTATTCGGAAATAGCTCGTCTGACGAAAATCTTCAAAGAGACGTTTTTTGTAGGGAATTCAGTTTCCTGAAAGCACAAATTTAAAAGATGATAGACCTCTTTATATTAATATTAAGGTCTCAATTTTTCACGAAATTTTTTTGTCACCTTGAACAATATTTTCGATATATTTGAAAAAAAATTGTCGAATTTTTTAGCCCAGTCCATAAAGATCCTTATATTATTTACAATTTTCAAATTTAATTTGTTTCCATACGAGGTCCAGTTTCAGTGGAATCGTGAAAAAACCAATTTTCATCCTTTAAGTTCACACCATTTGATTCTCCGTTCCTTGGATCATCTTTAATTTAGTTTTTTCTGTGATGAGCACAACATTTTCTTACCTTTCAAAAAAAGTATGCATTTTTTACATTTTTACCTTTCCAGCAGATCTACATTGGTCTATCAATCCAACGAATATATTCAAACTCACCGTTTGCACAGTACGAACTTCCAAAAAATGTGGCATCACTGCCAGTAACCATTCAGTGTAGAATCAAATAGGCAGTGACGTAACGTAAACGACCCGAAGCTCGCTTGTGGCGGGAAGCGGAAAGTTATCGTTGTTAGTATCGCACGAGAGGTTGAATATTTATAGTAGTGTTGACGTTAAGTGTTGTGTTTAAAGAGTTTAATTCATTTCAATTTCATATGTTCTATCTAATTCCGTTAAAATGTGAGGTGAGAAAAATTATTCCACGGGCCCTCTATTGACACTCAACGTTCGACTCAACCTTAACCTAGCTCTATGACCATGTGTTGTGATGTGAATGTGAAGGTGTAGGGGAAACAGGGATCAGTGAAAGTATCAGTAAAATACTGATAATTCTGAATGGATAACACGTTTCCTTTCATAGGCCATAATTGATTCTCGGTGTGGAAATGAAAAGGTTCGTCTTCATTTGTCTGTACTGAAATAGGTAATTATCACGATTGGGAAATAATAATAGAAATAAACATTTTCAGTTGAACTACTTTCACCTATGTTTCATTTACGAATAAGTATAAGTTTATATTAGGTGAATAAACAGAAAATATGCAGCTTCATATGGTTGGAATCTCGGTTGGAATGACAGATTTGAATGACACAAAGAAAGTCTTAAAGTGGTATCTGCAGAATTCTTTCAGAAATTGTTTGTTGTTTTTTTTACAACAACATTATGACTAGAGATTCTGTTGGATGGAACTTGAAGTGAATCATACTAAAACTAATTTACTTCACTTTCCCTTCATTTTTTATTTCATTTAAGAAAGGTGTCACATCGTTCATACAACGTTGTGACAGTTTCTTTGGAGTAAAAGTTTGATGTGTGCTTTGAAATAATTGATTATGATATACAAATGTGGAAGGTCTTCCTAGAATTTTGGATAATCTTGAAAAAAATCGAAATTTTTGGGGGCTACGTACTACAGATGAGACTTAATAAATGAAACATTTGATGAAAAATAAAAATATATGTCGCCGCAGTTGATTTTAAATATTCAATGGAATTACCTAGAGAGCAATTTCAGTACATGTTTTCTATTTTATTTTCACAAAAAGAACAGTAACTATTTCGTTCCGTTCAAAAGTCAAGAGGGAGAAACATTTTTTAGTCCGCACTGTATACTATGTACCTCATAAATGGTATATGTTCCTATAGTATAACGTTTACCTAACCGATTAGAAAGTGAGAGATGTATAAATTCAATGTTGTTATTTAATTTATCAAACATTTGTTTGCTTCTCGTCACAACTGAATATTGGGACGAACCCCTCTGACACACCATAAAAGCGGGAATAATTTTTCGAAAATATAATTTTCGAATGAGAATATATCAAAATAAGTCTGAAATTATCAATAATCCAAAGTTTACAAAATTCCAAAAGATTTAACAATGAAGCTGTCAGAACCCATTGATTAAAAACCGTTAAATAGGATAGGGAAACTTGTTGGAAATTCTAAATTGCTGAAAAGTAAAATGATTTCGATATGGTTCTGCCAGCTCAAAGAAACATAAGGAAAATCACGATAGGGTGAAATACGAGCCGAAATAAATTTATATTTTTTCCACAAACACCTACAAAATATTTCAAGAAATCTATTCAAACGAGTAAGAAACATTTGTTGAATAGGGTAATGAAGAAGCCTTGAATATGCATTTCAAAATTTACAATAAGTGAAATATTCATATTTGTTTACTAGCCTGAAATGATCCCGAAATTCTCAATGTATCCTCATCTCTTTCTCACCTAAAGAATGATTCTAAAAAATCATTTAAATAATTTCCACTTCTGAAATGTGTGCCTAAATATGCGATTTTAAACCGGGAGATTTTTTTCAAACATTGTAATGAGGGAGTCTAAAATGTGCCTGAAATTATTACATATTCAAAATTTCCAAAATGTGAAGGATTTTGATTTGGTTCTGCCCGCTCAACGGTGAAGCTAGCAGAACCCAATGATTAAAAAAAAAACAATACACTGGAAAATAGCGATTGAGGGATTAAAAGACTAAAATTGAGTCATAGTCAATAAAATGTTTTTCTATATTTGAATTCTACTAGCCTAACCCTTGATATCTCCTTCAAATGAAAAAAAAGAAAAAATCCACAAAAGACCACTATATCAATCTAAAATGATCTTGAAATTATCGCTTCAAACTAAATGTTGCTAGCTCAACAGTGATAAGGTACCTATCTGTTTGACGACGGGTGTGTGTTTAGATTAGGGTGATCAAATTTCATACCTGTCAGAATTTTTTTGTAAAGTTACAAGGTATAGTAGGTTTCACGGTACCTATATGGTATTGGCTAAACAGTTGTAATAAAACCAATTAGACCCTTAATTGAATAAAATGAAGTGATTCACAATATTACAAAACACTACAAAATGGGATTAAAGCAGGTATTTTTTTTGCAGTTGATAAGTTGATACCATATAGAGTGAATCATACTGTATATTGTGTTTTATATGAGTATCCAGAAAAAAAAATAATTCATTATTATTATATCTTGGTAAACCAGTCTATGGTTCTGCTTTATTCGAGAGCGTAGCCGCACAATTTTTAACAAATATGATATATACGATTCTTTATCACATTTACTGAATATAGTGAAAACACATCCAACACCCTCGAATAAAAATACCTAGTGTCTTTCGATCCGTGTTTCGCTAACCAAGTTAACAACATCATAACTTAGTCATTTCTTGATGAAATTAATATGCACTGATATACATAAATAAATAAATGAATAAATAGATGCACTTGGACTTCTCAGAATATTTAAATGAACACCATCTTCGAAATAATCACATGAGAAATGCAATTGGATGAAAATTTACCCCACTTACCCCCATTTTCTCACTTCCATTTAAGATCCCATTCACTGGAAAGGTACCTATAATGCCAGTTGTTTTGATCTCTGCGACGTTGCCAAGTTCAGATCCAACTTCAGATTTTCTGTCTCAGATGATTTGTTTATTGCCGAGGTGTTGAAGCTGAAATAACTAGTTAAAGTGCTGTAAGTATATTTCTTTTTGTTTTCGACTCTGGATATTCTATATAAATATTAAAAATTTATTTATATCCTCCAATATAATTGAAAACTATTAGGTGCTATGAGTAAAGGTCTGTAAACCGTCTTTCAGTCGAGTCTAATTTCCTGCATTTTTTTAAATATATATTGATAGTGCTCATCACCCAGAATACAATGTTAGAAATTTAGGATCATTCGCATTTACTGTTATCGAAATAGACGACTTTAAAACTACGAGTGTGTCGAAAGATAGTGTGACGTCACGAGATACGTTCGGTTGTCGATACAGCGTCTGAACGTCTGTAGATTTAAGTAAAACACTATAATTGGGCTCATTTATGGTCATGGATTATTTGAATATAAATAAAAACTGAATTACTTTAAAAGTGGTAGATAATGTTTCCTGGTGAATATTACAAGATCGGACTTCCATTGTTCTTAAAAGGTGAAATCAGTGAAATAACAAATGAAATAAATAAATGTTAAAAATATTGAAAATAATGAAAATTACCGAACCGAAATATTCAGATGGTTTAGTTAATGTAGAAATATATGAGCTCTGAACAATTCGAAAAAACGTCATTGAGCGCCAATCATTGAGCGCCAATGATCACTTTTCATGCCGAGAAGTGAATGTTGATTGGGCCAAGAATCGTGTGACTTGAGCAGATGCCATTTCAGTTATTATCATAGGCATTATGACAAATATATATTTGTGCGGTAATGATTATAGAGTAACAAATTAAAATTTCACTTGAATATTGTTGGTACATTACATTGAATGAAATTAGTTTTTTTATATTTTTTAGTCTTTTTCCCAAATTTAATGTCTCTGGAGCCCAATTTTAGCAATGTGGAATGAAAGTGAAACGATATATCTGAGAAAAAAATCGTAGTAAATGTTCGACTTTCAAAAATACATTGACTCATACTCCATTGTCGTTCCGTATGAACCAGGATACGCTAACAAATTGAATCTTTTGTTTTAATTGGACGTGAAAATAGTCTACAAATTTTCTTGCCCACTTCATCAAATGGTAGACGTTGAAAAATGAAAAGTCGGGGATATGTGATATAAGCAGGTCTGTGACAAATATACATATATATA
>WOGO01000140.1:0-29531 GCA_015342085.1 Leptinotarsa defecta
TTTTTGGGAAAGAAAGTTTTTGGCTTTCTACTACTCCATCTTGATACAAAAAAAAAGATGAGGGAATCTTCCAAAGAAGGGAAGAAAGTAAACAATTTGAAAATAAGTAACTCTATACATGGATTGTAGATCATGCAAAGAAGTAACTTTCCATGTATAGAGATAGTTACATTCAAATTGTTTACTTCCTTCCTTTCTTTGGAAGATGCCCTCATGTTTTTTTTTGTATCAAGATGGAGTAGTAGAAAGCCAATAATTTTTTAAGCTTATTTTGAAAAAAAAAAAATTCAACTTTTTGGTTCGATATTTTTTTAAAGGGCGTTTTTTACTCTTTTCAAACTATATTTATTTTAACAAAATTTTAGGATCAATCAGCCGTATATTGTTTAGAAAAATGCCCGTTGATATTTTCGGATTCCGGCTACCAAGCCCAAAGCAGCAGGCGCGCATGTCAATTAAAAAAAATACTTTATTCAAATGAAGAAATACATGTATAGTGAGTTCGAATTACATCAAGGAGGTTACGCACAGCACCATCTGCCCGTGAATAGATCAAGCAATAATGTCGATATATCAGGGAGGTTATGTACAGCGCCATCTGCCCGCGAATAGATCAAGCAATAATGTCGATAATTCTGTCAAATACAGCTCCCGAGTTCGACAGTTACAAATAAACATACATACATACAGGTGAAGCTAATAGTGTGTTAATAAGTATGAACGGAGATAATACAGTTAAAAATAGACTTGTAAAAACGGAAAAAACTTTTAAAACAACCTAATAATTAACCAAAAGTTGAAAAAAGTAATGTGCAATAATAATCTATGCCTGCTTAGAAAACTAAAAATAATCTTAACATGTCTATATAGACTTAAACTGCTGAATGGCCTCTACGGGGTTTGTTGTGAAATAGAGTTGACTTTAGACTAACGGGTACCTGGATTGTTTCAATCAATAGAAATGCGTTAATGTTTTAAAAGGACAAATAGATGAATCCATCGGTTTTTCATTCAACTTATTTCTTCATTGTTGAATGTCTTTACTCGTCCTGGCAACATTAATTAATGTTCACAAAAGAAGGCTTTCAAAAAAAGGTTTGTAACTTGGTTCGTGGAGTACTAGTGGAAAGTATTCTCATCTTGGTTTTTTTTTGTAGGTGGACAGGAAAAATCAGACTGCTCCTCTAATAATTCAGGCACCTGGTAGACAACCAGGCGCGATGTCAATAGACTTTTTTTATGATTTATTGCAAGTGAAGTATAAAAGCATCAAGTATTTGTAAACTTCAACCATCTGAAGAAAACTACATTTCACGTACACATCCACACTATTAGTTTATTGTCTTACGTATGTCATTTTATCTCTGCAAAACACAACTCAAGAGAATGAATTAATTCGTTATGATTTGAAAATGTATTTCTATACTTTTTTCTTGCGGCACTCCACAACGGTTTCTTTATCCAGTAGCGCCCCCACCCCCCTTGGACACAGACAATTTGTCTGTTAGGCATACAAAAATCATCAATTACTGGTTGTTTTCTATTTCTTTCATGAAATAAACAGAATATATTATGCCGAGTAGTTGATTTCATTTGAAACTCTTATCATGTTCACCAAACTTCGTAATTTTTATTCATTCATAGCAAAAATGTATCTCAAGTGCGCCCCCCTCACAAAATTCCTAGATCCGCTCCTGCTTCTTTATTTCTTACTGTCCATTGCCTTTGTGATATGAAGTATTATTCTTCTCACCCATAATACATATGACGGATACTCATTAAAAACATTTTGGTTGTATTCATTGATGGTAAAGTTTTTTATTTATGTATATTTACAATTCATCAGTACAACATAACTATTAGTGTAACAACTTTAAGGGGTTGAAGTTTAAATACAAAGAATCTCTCATCAAGAAATTACTATGTGAATCCCATACTCTTCCGAACCACTAAATTAAGGTACCAACCAGGCAGAATGTCTATAAAAACTACAAGAAATAACTCAATTTTGATATAATTTAATAAAACAGCTTACCACAGCTCGCTGAACAAAAATAAAAAACATTTCCAAAAGCAACTGTTTACTGTATAGGACAAACTCTGACTCGCAGTTACAAACTTCGTCGCAAATCTCAGTCACCTTTGAAGCAGTTACTAGGCAACCCGCAACAGTGTTGCCACCGACTATGACTGAAATTTCATAAGCATCCATCCCGATATGTTCTTTCATGAGAAACACTACCTCAAAAATATTTTGTTCAGAAAAACATTGGGACGAGTTCAAGATGCTGGTGACAAAAATTATCTAGAGACAGCATACGTCTTGAGCATATGGACTCCTTCACACTTGGGACTTATAGTTTTTACAGTTCACAGGGATTTATTTTATTTGAAAACTGATCGTTTGTTACTGTATGGAATGTTTTTTATGGTAAAATATGAATAATTTGCTTATGCAATTTCCAATAACCATATTATTAAATTTAATATAGTTTCCACTAGGTAGTGCCAGAGTCAACGCAAAACTAAAGGAAAACTAATGGAGTGGTGGCAATGAGAATATATCAGTTGGAATACTTACTACCATATAAAGACAAACATTAAAACAGTATAATATTTGACAAATAAGATTTGTTTTACCTAGAAACTATCACACTCCACTATGGCCTGATACATTTTGATCTTTCTCTGCAGGTTTTTTTAAAATGTTTTTAAAGTTATGAAGATAATGCTTATCTTAAAAAATTAACCGAGAATCATACATTTTTTTGAAGATGACATTTTTTCGAAGCCAATTTGCATTCAGGAAAAAACAGCTCCACTCTGAAAGCTCCGCTACCAATGGATTGTCTTTAGAGGAATGAGCATATTTTATTGACTATGCGTGACCTCAATAAAGCTTTTGACTGAAACAACTTTTCAAAATTTCAACCGAGCATTAGCATTATACAAACCTGCAGTTATAACGGACTCGATGAACTTGTTGTACTGCACCAGATACTCGTCTTCGTAGTGGCGCTGCCACAGCTCGTTCCACTGGCTTTGGTAGTCTTCGTCGAGGTCTTCCGAACTGATAGAGCTGTTTACCGAGCTGACGGACGAGATACTATCCGAACTAGACGTCGCTCGACTCGAATTCAAAGACGATACCGTCAAACCGGTAACGTTCGTCATGGAATCCAGAGTTTTAAGAGAACCGCTCGTGTAGGAGCCGCACCTGGAGCTGAGCAGACGCTCGGCTTCGGTGCCTTCGTCGACGCTGACCGGCGACAAGGGGTTCCAGCCCTCGGAGACGTCGGCGAAGATTTTCTCCTCGCTCAGCGATAAGTTGCGCAGCAAGACGTTGTTTTTCTTGGAGACCTCTTTGGAGGTCGAGTTGTCGGTTTTATGTGGAAGTTGGGAATGTGGGAGCTCTTCCAGGGGAGCTTTCTCTTTAATTCGAACGTCCGTAACTGAAAATTATTCGAGATACATATTGATGAGAATTTTCAATCATTTTTGGAGGAACGATAGCAGATTGGTTAGCGTGTATAACGGTGGTTCGACCTCGACTAAAATTTTCATTAAAGTTATACTTCACCTTCATTTTAGTATTATTTATTGTTTTTACATTTATTCATACTTATGTATATATTTAACATGTTATATGTTTTTTATTTATATTTTCAGTTTTTCCATTGTATTATACCTAAATTACTACACTTTATCGATATGACATCCCCTTGGACAACAATAATTATAACCGTCAAAGAAAAAATTGCCAGCTAGCCCCGGCAGCATAGGCCAAAAAACCACAAAAAAAGAAGAAAATACGTTTTTTACGTTTCATGACCCCAGCTACTACATCTATTTACCCAGTGTACGTTTTTTAATTAATGTATATTTACAATTCATTAGTACATTACTATTATTATCACAACATCAACAGATTGAGCTTTAAATACAAGGAGTCTCACATTAAGAAATTCAACCACCGGGTTGCAGATTGTGTGAATCCCACACTCTTCTGGAAGCACAAATGTTACTAAATTGGACTACTTCCGAAACAGAATGTCTAAAAAAACCTTTTATCAACCAAATTCAAAGGTCACTTTTGAAGCAGTTACCAGGCAACCCGCAACATTGTTGATACTGACTATGACTGAAATTTAATGAATACAGCCTCAACAATATTTTTAGTTTGGAAAAACATTCCGAGTTTGAAATGCTGGTGAAAACATCATCTAGAGACAGCATATGCTGTTCTTATGTTCTTTCTATGTTTCATGGCCTCAGCTACTACAGCTATTTAGCCAGTGGGGTTAATTAAAATTTCAAAATATTTGAAATTTTGAAGTCAATGAAAAGTAAGGTCCAAACGTTTGCGAAGTGTAGTTTTAAGGTCATAAACCTACATGTTCTAGTTTACGAAATTTTCAGCGATAAACATATAGTTTGAAAACTATTCATCAAATACACATATATACTTAGTCTGTGTCAAGAAAAAAATGCCAGTTCATTAAAAACTATGAGATATATGCAGAGTTTCGACCCCAATTTTACATTTAATTCACATATATTTGCTGTCAAAATTATTGTTAAAAAGAAATATGAGGTCGTACGCATTACTTTACTTCATTTTTCTAGTAATACTAAATACATTTACAACAATATATGTTTGAAAAATATTTTTTCCGTTAACCAACAGCTACCCCCTTACGAATGACAACATCCAGATGTGAACTCTTCTGCGAGCTAAATATTAACGAGGTATTACCTTTCAACATGCGATTCCTAGCATGAGTAATGGCATTACATTGTATTTTTTTTGAAACTCATAAACAGAACCATCAATAAAGATGATTTGACTTTTAAAAATGAAATTATTAAATATTGTCAAACTACAAAGGTTTTAGGACTGTACATTGAAAAAAGAAATCATTCAACTTTGAAGTTTAGTAAAATAAATATCATCTATGTAATATTACAAGGTAAACCAAACACCTACTTGTTGAATCAAATATCATATAGCTCAAAATTTGGGGAGAAATCAATATTCCATTTTGGCATTAAAATAAATATATGATCTTCCACAATAATTTTAAATAAAGCAAAAAGCAATAAAATTCAAATCCAAATTAAAAAGATTCTAGCTTGTTTCTCTATGGAAAATCTTTACATCTATATAAAATTTTTCATCAGTCTTCAACTATTCATTTAATAATCATTTCTTTTTAATCCCTGTCATATACATTCTTGTATCTTTCATTATTTGTTAAAATGCTGAGATACTTGATACGTACTCTTCTCAACTATCATTACATTCATTGTAATAAAATGGGATAAATGAAAAAGAATGATTACCAATCGATACCGATGAACGAAATTATAAACGTAAAAGAGCTTACCAGAAAAGCTACTGCCTTCTCCGAAATCTCTCTGCAAATAGTCCGGATTGATGTACGCGCTATATTTGTCGATCCAAGACTTCCATATCAACTTCTCCCCGTACAACGCCCAAAATCGATTCCAGTCTCCGGCTACGTCTTGAACAGAATGCTCCCTCAAGTCGGTGCCGCTGTCGCTTTGCTGGATACCTCTGGTCGAACAGTCCCTCAAGCTGTCGTGCTCGTCGGTGGACAGATTGTCCGTTTGAGAGGCGCTGCAGTAACAGCTGACGGCTTCCTGCTCGGTCTATGAAAAAATTACTTAGAATATTAGGAGTGGGAAAATTGTCTAGATGTCGACAACGAGAAAAAAAACAAGAAATAACGAACAATGCGAAGAAGAAGAACAAACACTGGAAGAAGAACAAACACTGGAAGAAGAAAAAACACTGGAAAAAGAATGAAGACTGGAAGAACAAACACTAAAAGAAAAACAAACACTGGAAGAACAAATACTGGAAGAAGAACAAACACTGGAAAAAGAACAAACAAACACTGGAAGAAAAGCAAATACTGGAAGAAAAACAAATACTGGAAGAAGAAAAAATACTGGAAAAAAACAACCACTTGAAAAAAAAACAAACACTGGAAAAAGAAGAACAAATACTGGGAGAAAAACAAAACAAACAAACACTGGAAGAAGAACAAAGAACAAACACTGGAAAAAGAACAAACACTGGAAAAAGAACAAACACTGGAAAAAGAACAAACACTGGAAAAAGAACAAACACTGGAAAAAAACAACCACTGGAAAAATACAACCACTTGAAAAAAAAAAACAAATACTGGAAAAAGAAGAACAAACACTGGAAAACGAAGAATAAACACTAGAAAAAGAACAAATACTGGAAAAATAAGAACAAACACTTGGAGAAGAACACTGGAAGGAGATGAACAAACACTGAAAGAAGATTAACATATCTCATTTCGTGTTATATTTAGTTTCATGAATTTAGTCAATGTCCCATTATAAATATTTATGTTTCTTGGGGTCAATGATGACTACTTGACTGAGATGGCAAACTGTTAAAGAGGGGGATTTCTATTTTACTTGTATTTGTAGTTGCATGTGTGTAACACTAAGTTATTTTTGGGTCTCGAGTTATGATTGAACACATCTCATGATAAGAAGTTTGGTAGATTATTTTCACACCATGATGAAATTGTATCTAGTAATAGTTTCAAATGGGAACTCACTTTTAATTTTGCGGTTATATCTTTCTGAACTGGTACTTCTTCTGGAATTTCATTGGTGTCTTCTTCGTTCTGTGGATCATCCTCAGAGGCGGTGTGTTCAAAAGATGAGTTGCGTTTTGCTTGATACTTTGTTCTTGAATTGAAGAAATTGTCACGTGTAAAATAAGTTTAACATCGAAATGATTTTCGAAAATATTCATTACATGTAAAACAGCGAGAATATTCTCCTAAAAAGAAACAAAAGTGGCTATAGCTATAAACGGCTACAACAGTACAAATCCAATATGGTCCAAATAATGGCCTCTGGTAGTTTTACAAAGCCGAATCACTCGGAAAGCTCAAGCATGTACCAAAAAGTGTAGATTTTCTACAGATGTTTGTAAGGAGTAGTTATTATCATTGCCTTTGTTTTACCCACATTGAGTTTCATTTTATGAACACCAATAAAAACCAATTTCTTATAGTTTGCAGGATTCTATTCAACACCTTCAATGGTTGGTTTCAGGTTCAAATTATTCAATCATGAACTTATATTATTGTAAATTGAAAAGGGTTCATTGTAAAGAGTGTGGTTTTTGGGAGAAAACAGGCTTGATGGCTTTTGTCTCTCCATCTGTATACAAAAAATTGTGGAAATCTTACAAAGGAAGGAAAAAAGTAATTAGGTTTGAAATAAACATTCAACAAAGATGTGTACATTATGCATAATAGTTACTTTCAGATACAAACTGAAAGAAAAAGCCTTCCCGACTATTTTCACATAAATATTGAATTATACGAAAATAACTTTTTCCTATTGTTTGTACCCTAAACAATCATTATGGAATTGAATCAGACATCACTCATAGGAATGCTACACAATATTATTTAATTTATAGAGACCCTCATTCAATTATTGATAATTTACTTTCAATAATGTTTTGTTGTGTTTGAATTTTGTCACTGCATTTTATGTAACGACATAAAACACCATCAAATTGAGAATATTTGGAAATTAATCTTATGTTTAGAATATTTGTAATTGACTAGGGTGACGAGTTTTAATACTGTGCTGCACTGTATAAAGCTTCATGGATGAATGAAGAATTGCCTTGCCTTGTTTACACTTAGTCTATTAGTTAAACTATTCCTTATTCTTCAAAGAAAACACTTTAGCGGTAATTTGAGATATTGTTTTTAATTTTCAATGGTTTACTGAAAAATGCAATATAATCACCAACTTCAGTAACCTTATTACAATGTTTTGGTTTCAAAATGTGGCAAGAACAGATTTTTACAAAGTAAAAAAAATCAGACAAACTAAAAATTATAAAACCCATTGAGACACTTTCTCTTTCTACCTTCGATGACAGTTACCATACACACAAACACCCAACACTATTTACATTCAACAACAGAAACAGGGCTATAACTCAAAGTTTGACAAGTTAAAGTTCAACAAATCATTCCTAGCCTGAAAATACCCAGTATCAGTCATGTCACAAGGCTCCGGTACAAACGGTGGAGTCACAGACAACAAATTCTTCCAGTCTATATGCCTGAAGGCGTCCATCTCCATAATGTCCTCCGCCTTGGCTCGTTTTTCCGGATCTTCCACCAGCAGAGCTTCGATCGCCTGCACAATTTCATCGGGAAGCGCCTCGTCTTCACTAGGCCACTCAATATTACGCTCGAGGATGTTTTTGAATACTAATTGCGCTGTTGCATCGTTGAAAGGAGGGATTCCCGTCACAAACTCGTACAAACAACACCCAAGAGCCCACCAGTCCACAGCGTTGCTGTGCCCCTTCCTCAAGAGCAGCTCGGGGGCCAAGTAGTCCGGGGTTCCCAGAACCCTGTGATCTGAGCTCCACTGGCCTCTGCGAACCGACTTTGGAGTACGGTACGGAGTTCTAGGGGTTTTAGGCGTTACCACTTCGTCGTGAATGGGGCTGACAGTGTAGGAAACATCTCCAGACTTCATTGCTAGAGGATCACTATGGGGCAGCTCGAATCTTGTTGCTTTTACCTTATTGGTCTTCTGCCCCGAGACGGGGGTTGAAAAAGTCACTCCCTTGGGGCTGGTGGCTTCGATTCGCAGGATTTCCATCTCCCCTGACAGGCCGGTCTTGAGGTAGGCCTTCCTGGGCTGCTGGGGAGATGTGTTTGAGTATTTTCTCTTTTTTTCTCTGTCATTGCGCAATTTGTACAATCCACACCTACTGGAGATCTTTCTGCTCACTGGAGAAGAAGCAGGGGTGGAGCTATCGTCAACTGCCAGGCTTTGGCAAGTGTAGTAGGAACTGTCAGGATCTACTTTCGAAGGAGTATCTCCTGCTGAAAGGAAGGTTATGCCAGACATAGCAGAGCAGTTTTCAAGCTTCGAATTGTTTAAAATTGACATATCCAGCTTCCGACCATCCTGCTTTCGGAGATTCCCAGAAATAATGTCATGCACATACTTGGAGTTCCCTGAACCGAAACTCAAGTGCGAAGTCAGACTAAGTAGTTGCCCAGGAGTTCGAGTACATAGGTTAGGAGTGCAGTTCTCGAAATCAGATATCTCCAGGTCCCTGCTCAGGTTCACGTTGGACAGGCCAAAGTCCGTCAACTTGACGTGCCCCTCTTTGGACAACAGCATATTATCTGGCTTGATGTCTCTGTGAATGATACCGTGTTTGTGGAGGTACTGCAGGGCGAGGCACACCTCGGCTATGTAAAACGTAGCCATAGCCTCATCAAAAAAACCGTAAATGCTGAGAAGGGATTTCAGGTCCCCGCCGACCATGTAGTCCATCACCAGGTAGACAGAAGATTCCGTCTGCAGGGTGTAGAACAGCTGCACGCAGAAGGGGCTCTTTGTGAGGGCCAGAGCGTTTCTTTCGTTCACCACTTGGAATACCATGTTCTTGTGGACCATTTCGGTTTTCCGCATTACTTTGATTGCGTACATTACCTTTTCGTTGTTCTTTTTGAAGCCTAGAAACACCTTACCGAAGGCTCCGCGGCTTATCGGTTTTATGATAATGAAATCGTTTATATCAGGGAGTTTTCCCGGGTCCTTTAAAACGGGTTCAGGACTTCCTCCTTGCTTTTCTCCTTGTTCAGTAGTCATTTTATTATTATCAAAGCCTCATTTCAATTACTTTTAATACAACTGTTTTTTTCAACATGTTTCACTTCATAACTATGGGAAATTTAAATAAAAATCTCGAAATTGCAATCAAATCGTTTGAAATTTTTAAACGAAATAATGTAACGGACTTCTGACAATTGACAGATGCACTTACCGCACGAAAAATCTGCTACATACACAAATGAAGTCTGTGGTGCTGCCCCGATTTTGTAGGTGGATTTCGGCAAGCACGTCCCATTCTGAATCGCACATAGTCAAATTAATCTCGTTTTCAATTCAGCATTTCTCTTGCTCCACTTAGGTGATTCCTAAAAGAATATTCTTGTTAATATTCTCCTATAAAAGGAAACTCTTCACTTCACGAAAACATCTTGTTTTGTTTTTTGACATTTATGAGAGAGGGACAAACTGATAAAATAAGATAGGAGATGTGTCACGGAATCAAAGAACATAATTGTGGTAGATGCACGAAATTCGGTAGGGTAACAGAGGCACGACATCTAGGTATAGTAATTGAAATATCAAACTCTAGGAAAGCATTGAATATTGTCATCCAGTCACTAACATTCAGATATATATTACTTGTGATATTCTCTTTCAAAAAATTAGAAGTTGTGTCTTTATAAAAACTATTGAGTTGGAAGTTAAAATACATTTTAATCTACAAGTTATTTTAAAGAACTGACACTCAGGTCCAAATAGAACACAGTTTCTGATTCGGTTTCAATACAGGCAAATTTAAAAATTTCACTTACGGTCTAGTTCCATTTCTAAACATATATTCGGTTCTTACCAATATTTTTGGTCCATTTTGGTTGTTTCCGGTCTAAGTACTTTTACTTGACTGAAACCTCTAGCGTGAAATTAAGCTATTGAACACACTTTTTTCTATAACCAAGTTAGCACAACCAGGAGATGAAATAAATTTACCAAACTTCAAATGGCTTTCTGCCAATACTAACTTGGCTTTTGAAAAATTGAAACGGACTAATTCATTTTCAATGGTACGGGTTCAATTTCGGTATTTGATTTGGAAATGAATATATGCGTGTTATGGAATCAACTGGTAAGGAATTAGTTTTTGTCAACTCCCGATTGAGCCAACTTGAATAATGAAAAGACTGCTCTAGTTCTTGAGAGTGTTCTGTTGAGATGCATAAGTTATGCGAACATAAATAACTGGAACTCTCTAAAAACATGTATTGAATAATTTGCTTCTTTTCGTAATCTCAAAGAATGAGAACTTAAAAAAATCTCAGCCTATGTACAGAAAGTTCTCGACTCCTCAAACATATTTTTTCAGCCTTTATCACACTTGCATGCCCTCACTCAAATATTGCATAGTTATCTTGCATTCAAATCACTTCTACTTAATTATGCCACGATAAACCGGAGAATGACTTGATAACAAATAACGAGGTATTCCAGGAAATTATCAGTCAAGCAAATGGATATGAATTTGCCACATTTTCGCATAATGCTGATAAAAATGTATATATAAAATTTTCATTCGCAAGGCGCTAGCGAGAACCAAAAATGTCGATCACAGATACTTGCTTCTTTTTCGCAATAGCCTCAAATTTATTTTCCGGTATAACTCCGGAAGAGTTTAAGCTTGAGTACCAATGGACCCACATCAACTATACCTGGACGTCCAGGTTCCAGTACCAAGATGCAGTGAGTAGTGAAAAATACATCCCGGAGAATATTTTCCCGACTGGTGTGAAATTTCACGGTGACAGATTGTTCTTAGCCACCCCTAGCTACAGAAAAGGCGTCCCCTTCACTCTAAGTTACGTGCTGCGTAGCGCAAAAGACAAGACGAACACACCTTTGATCCCGTTTCCAAATGCTGTGCTTCACAGGGAGAACAACTGTTCCTATCTTCAGAATGTGCAGACTCTGGAGATAGACCGGAAAGGAATCATGTGGGTATTGGACGGGGTCAGAATGTCCGGCACTACCAATTGTCCTGGAAAGCTCCAGCAATTCGATCTGAACAGGGGCGGAGTCTTGATTCACACTTATGTTTTCCCAGACGAAATATGTCTCCGCAATGGCTGTTTCTTGAACGATTTGGTAGTCGATGATGAGGATCATATTTACATAACCGACGCTTCCAATATAGATCCTGGTCTGGTGGTATATTGCCGCACCGACAATAAGGCTTGGAAGTTCAGAGATAGCTCCATGTTTCCGCAGAAGGACGGTCCCAAGTATTCCATCGACAATTATCCTGTGCTGATTCCCGCTCCGATAGACGGTATTGCGTTGTCTCCCATTCCTGGAGACAAGTTGAAGAAAAGCAGGGTTGTCTACTATTGCCCGTTGACGGGATATGACTTGTTCAGTGTGGCTGCAGGTAATTTTCATCGCATTGCATTATCTTTCGTCTCTTTGTCCCAATCAAAAGAAGAAAATACTTGGTAGTATAGCCGCAAAAAAATAAGTATGTACCCCATAACTCTAAAAATGGGAATTCCATCTCTGTAATGTGACAGACAAATATATAGAGGTCGACTAATATAGGAATGTAGGTTTTCAGGACTGGCGTCGAAGTTTGGGTTTGTTTCCGAGTTTTACCGTGGTCTTCTTTGGACCACAGCAAAACTCGGAAACCAACCAAAACATTGACGCCAGCCGTGAAAATCTATATTCCTATGCTACTGATTTAATTAATGGGTAACTTGTGAATAATAGCAGCATTGTACTGAGAAGAATGACATTTTACGCTGAATAATCCGGAGAAATTCACTGTTTCATGTAATGTCATTGTTGGCCTTGAAAACTCTGGAGAAACCCCTACTCCTGTGCCCCAAGCCATACTATTAAAGGAGATATTTGCATAATAAATGGCATAGTAGAGACTAAGCTTTGCCATTATGTTTATGACGTAACTGGTCTCATTTAGATTTTTGCGAGCGCGCTGCCCTGTATGTGAATCTCAATTCATATCATACTTCACACATGTTCCAAGGTATTCTACTTCATTTCCAATAGAAATACCATCAGACATACATGAATCGTCTATTACATCGCGCCTTGAGTGAAATTTCAATGAAATCAATTTGGATTTGTTGAGAATTAATTATGATATCCTTCCGATATAGTGTGACAGATCGTTCACTTTTTGAGATTTTGAAACCGGCCCATTGCAAAAAACAATCAGTGTTTTCCACATCATATAGGATTTATTTCAATTTATAATGTTTAGGGAATTCCAAACATGATCATTTTTCCAATCAAATCTTTTAGCTTATGGAATCAAAGGCTTTCGATGAAACGAAAGACATCGATTGAGCTGAGTTGTTACGAATTATTTTAGTGTAACCATAATTAAGCAAATTATAAGTAGCTCTTTGGATAAATCTGCTGGCCTCTAGATGTCCACAGGCCACAAACCTGATGTAAATCCATCAAAGAATATCCATTCCAAGTCCACTGTGGGATATCTTATGGACATCCTTTTCATGTGCAAGGATATAACGACCTGAACATGAATTGGATATCCATGAGATATCCATAAGAAACACCAATGAACAATAACATTTGAATGTACTACAGTCCTTACAGAGAATACATTTTCACGCTTCCGTAAAAGAAGATTAGTAGACGAATATTGGAATGTTTGTGACTATGATCCTTACGACAATAAACAGTTTTCCTTCAGTTTGACAATTGGTAATTAAACCTAGATGTCGCCCATTCCGTGCTTCTCCCGAATGTATGCAGCTCAGAAACCACACTGTTTTCAGTCGTTTATTTTTTGTTAACAGATATCCTCCGAAACGAAACCCTGCACCACAGCGGCCTCTTCAGAAACTACATTGTTCGAGTGGGGAAGAAACAGGGCGCAACAGATGGCATGATGATGGACAACACAGGAAACTTGTATTACTCCCTCACTTCCCACAACGCCGTGGGAAGATGGAATATCCATGAACCCTTCGACCAATCCGAGGTCATCTACAGAAACAACAGAACCTTAATATGGCCGGACGCTTTCGGCATGGACCAGAAAGGGTATCTGTATGTCATGGCCAACCGAGCTTTCGACTATCTCGCACCGAACGTTGAACTCAACTTCACCTCGGAAATCAAGTTCAGGATATTCAAGTATTACACTGGCAGCAGGAGTTATTTGTATCCTAATTTTTGAATTTTTCGCGTTTTTGAGCCATTCCTCGAAGTTTTAAAATAACATAACTGCGAAATTATATCAGTAGTTTTTTTTCAAAGTAATCCAACGTAGTGTGTGGGCCATCACAGCAGAAAATTTTGTTTAAAATCTGTTTTAGCGTTAATCAGCTGTCGCCCCCATATGAACGACAACTCTCAGAAGTTGGGAAACTTGTGCGAGCTAAGACCTAACGAGGTCTTACCTTTTAACTTGTTATTCCTAACACGTACATACAAAAATACAAAAACACGCCAATAAGTTTGTTTGTGGAGAGACCTGTTATGCAGTTTATTTATGTTTGGGGTTATTTAGTTACGTAGGGAAACTTCCTTCGGAGTCCCTTATTTTTGTAAATTTAACAAGAGATATGTTCCTGAATATTCTTCAAAATGATATCTACCCAGCCAGTTAGCAAACAGTTTCTTTAGGATATCCCGATGCCAATATCCAGAAAATCTCGTCGATATAGTCCCATTATCTAGATCTACACGACATTATAGCTGAACTTTTGTAGCACTCCTGGACATCGTCTATCATTTATTCCTACCTCATTCCAAAGATGATGTTAGCCTACCCCCGGAATATATTTTGCTGATGTCCAAATATGATCCGAAGGATACCTCAATTCAGTCAAATTAAGACGTTCAAAAGTGATACTACGGAAATTTATTCGAGTAATACGCTGTCTGTTCGGAAAATGAGGTGAATTTTCATTTTTCTCGAAAAATATTTATTTATTCCCCAATTTTTATTTTGTCCCCCTCAATGTAGACCCTCTCAGATATAATACATTTGTGCCAACGTTTTTTTAGTCCTCCAAGCAGTTCTTATGTGCACTTGTATGCCCTTGAGCTCTCAGCGGTTACTTATATGCCCTTGAGCTCTCAGCGGTTCAATTTTTATCTTCTCAATCGTAGCAAAACACTGTCCTTCCATGGGTCAGGAAAGAATCGCAAGGGGTCAAATTTGGAGGATACAGTGGCTTGGGCATGATTACGGTACCTATTGTTATTGGTCAAAAAATTACGAACATGCAATGACGAGTGAGTAGGTGCATTATCGTTTCACAATACTGCAATTTCAAGATAATAGTTAGATTACTAATATCATTGCACATATGTTCAATTATTTAAACGATAGGTTTCGAAGTCATTTGATAGGTTGAAAGGACGATACAACTGAGTAGCCTCCTCGATCAGCCGACTCAAGTCCTTTAGACTTTTTGTAGGGTCTCATGAAAAACGAATTGTTCAGTACTGAACTTGACTAATCATTAGGTATTGTATGTTGTGAAGTCACACAGCAAAGGTTCAAAAATGTACGACAACTGTTCTGAGATAATTATGAATGCTAATAGTTGCACATTATCTCCTAAATGCTTTTAAACTGACATTATTTCTTTAACAATATCATGAACATTTTATGATTAGAATGTTTTGAAAATAACAAAATGAACTGAATAATTTTAAAAGTCGTTTTTCAATAATCGTGTTCCAAAATTAGATATTATCAATTCTCAGGAATACTCCAAATGATAAGAAAACAATTTTAATGAAAATACAGCTTATTCAAATTGCAATATGGCATTTTACAAAACTGATATTGTTTTCCATATGAAGATACAGGCATGAGTATAGAGGTGATAATTGGTATTATTGGTCAGAGACGTTTATACTCGTATTTCAGTTGTACCTAAGTAATAGAAATAAAGTATGATTTGTATGATTGAGTATAATTATCGTTTGTTTGCAGATCTTTAAAATGAACATAAAACTGCAAACTACTCAAAAACGGTTATTTCGATTTGTTCTGTTAAAAACAATTCCTGGAAGTGGCTAATATTTTTATGACGTGAAAATATTATGGCGAACATAAAATTTTTGGAAGTGGTTAATATTCCGGTGATCCAAAATGTATATTTGCAGATGATTAATATGCTGGTGACTTGAAAATAATTTTCGGAATTCTAATGTTTTGGCGATGTGAAAATAATTTCTGGCTTTGTTGAAATATTTTTGTGAGTGACTAATCTTCCGAAGTAAAAACAATTTTTAAGATTGATGCTAATATCCGACGACGTGAAAATCATTTTAAGTTGGTTAATAGCCCGCCAACACTAAATAGCACACTAATCGCAATAGCAACACTATAACGCTTGTGTATTTATAGGATATATTCGATTAAAGCAGACCATCTTCAGATACACAAACTAACATTTTGAATAGACGAATAGAAAGGTTTTACTGCTTCCTAGTTCATCATGTGTAAACCTGAGTGAAACATAGGCCGGTCTATAAAGTTTTGTTACATAGTTCATGGCACAAGCAAATTTGTTGGTATTTGTTCAATTTACTGGCCGAGTGAATTGATGTTTTCAAATATTGCCAAGAAAATTCATCGTCAGATGCGTTTCATCTGGTCACCCTAGCCTTGTTTCCTCCCCCCAAAGAACAAGAACTCCATTAACACCGATGTTTTTATCATTAGAACTAAGTCCTTAAATTTATTTTCGGCAACTGCAGAGGCAACCTATCTATATGACTATCACAAATTATGACTACAGATTCAAAAACAGCAGTTGATTAAAATAATCAAGTTTTCACAAAAACAGTTAAACCACTCTCATTTTATTGAACAACTATGATTAAAATCAGAGACTTTCATCATTTTTTTTCATCTGTATGAAGTTCTCCGTGGAAATTTTTATTTTTTCATATTGTGAAAGGTGAAAATCCCCAGAAAGGTCGATAAAAATTATTTTCATATTGTATAATCAACATACTGAACATTTTCTCTATCGACATCTGTATCAGGTTAACTTCGATTTTGACAACCACCCGCCCATCCCCATTTTCTCCTTCATTTATGAGCATTTACGTTATTTTATTATTCGCACTTTACATCTACGGAGTATTTTTGGACGAAGAGGAAGATTGAGTAAGCGATATCCTTCAACTCGATTAAAAAAGGAAACGGCTCGTTTTGGAATGAAGGTGAGCCGGTCTGACAACGCGTTGACAGTTCTAAAACGACATTCCTTTTCAGAATAGACAGAAATTAACAGTTTCAGAGAAAAATTTGGCGAAAATAAAGTGTGATTCAGAAACCGACGGTTGTCTGGACATAAGAGTCAGGAGAAAAATTTCCAGTAACCCGCTGCTGCAGAAAAACATAAATTTCCTTCAGGCCTACAACAATCTCTTTCGAAAACCGTCTTGCAACCAAATAGGCGACGCAGACTCCTACTTTAGACAAACTCTTAGAACCGAGCAATTTGATTTGATTCGGGATCTGAACTTGAGCCACTTGGTGAGATCGGCGAGGTCCTTCGAAGGATTGAATAAGGTTAGTGTTGACAAAATGGTTAGCTTTCGCGTCCGAGGTTTTCAGTGTCACTATTAAATATTATATAGAGCTGGAAAAGCACAGGTGTTAGTTACCCGTATACATGGCAGAACTACACTTACCGGTATTTTATAATGAAAACTTTCCTCTTTCACCCTTAATATATTCCGTTGTTCCCAGAGGAAACCCCGATCGAAAAGAACCCTACCTTCTGCGAAAAAAACTCCGGAACACCAGCACAATCTACCCCCATTCTTGGACAGTTACGAACACGTCGAAGAAAAGGAGCTTCATCTGAAGGAACTTTTCGTGCCGGATATAAAAGAGAGCGACAGCGAAAACGACGACAACGACTACTATTCTCCTTTAAACGAGCTAGAGGAAGTTAAAGAAGTTCCCGACGAAGGGGAGGGCTCTGTTACAGAAGATAAACAACTCGAAAAGGTTTGGGAGGATATCCACAAACTTGAAGAAACTGAGGAGTTTACTCGGACTGAAGAAGACGCCGAAAAAGAGATTTGGGAAGTTAGCGTAGTTAAGGAGGATCTGTTTCAGCAAGACTACTACAAAGAGGTGAGTGAGGTGAGAGATTTACTTAGAAACTGACACCCTACTAGCGCCCAATTATAAATTGGTTGATAAACAGAGCAAAATATGGAAAAAACTTGAGAGCAACTTGATTTATTTTGATGAATTCTTTAATAATTTTCTAGAAGAATCAGAAAATTGTTGAACTTAAAACATAACTTCATAAAGAGAAACTTTTCTATGACAGCAATATCTCTGGTTCATCTGAAACCCAAATATCTAATTATTAAACTCGATTTTCAAGGAACTCAACGAAAAAACAATGGCCGAAGACGAAATCACATTCGACGAGGAGGGAGAAGAGTACCCAGATGAATTTATAAATGATCCCGACTTGGAAGAAGAAATGAATACATTTGCTTCGGAGGGAGAAGTGAGTAGATACATTATTAAGTGGTGGAGTAACTCCAAGAAAATATGGTTACTGTACTAATTAATTGTGGTGAATGACGTAATATTTGCCGAATTCAAGCTTTGATTCTGAAGACTTTAAATGCGATTTATCATTAATCGATCGATTTGTTTCAACTTAATGATAATGAATGAAGTGAACTTTATTAATCATACAGGAAGAAGATGAAATGAGAGAGGTCGAAAAAATGATAGAAAGGGCCTCCAAAGAACTCCAGCAGGTAGTCGAGGAGAACAGGGATTTGATGCAAACCTTGAACGTGAGTTATATATTCCTGGCAAAAATGTATTTATTTCATATACCTACTTGCTGTGCATTTATACCGATATTCTGTGATTTTAGGAGGAAGAAGGTATGGGAGAGGAAGAAGAGGTGACGGGAGAAGAGGAAACTAAGAAAGAGGAAGCAGAAGTGAAAGAGGGTGCCGCTGACAAGTCTGGTGGGGGAGAAGGTGAATCCAGTATTTAGAAGTACTTCTCAGTTCGTAATTTCTATTGTTGTGGATCAATTCCAGGTGGCTCTGTATTCAAATATGATGCAACTATAGACAGCGCAGTGTTGAAAGAATTAGAGGATGCTGAAAAACAAGCGAAGGAGACTGCTAAAATCATCGAAGAACTGAAAAACAGAGTGACGGAGTTGTCGAAGAAGGAGCGAATGACGGAAGAAGAGGCGAAAGAGCTGGAAGAGAAAAACCAACAGTTGAGAGCGCAGATGATGGTTTTCGAAGAGAAAACGAAAAGGATCCAGCAGCTTTTAGGTGATGAAGTGTTATCAATAAAATTTGGTCTATCGATCGAGATCACTCCTTCGTAGTTGCCTTTCGACAACTTTTGATGATTAAATTCATCGTTTTGTCGATTCCAGGTCAGACTAATCTTTTTGAGGATATGGCAACGATAAAACCTGCATTGCAGAAGAAACATACGGAAGATATATTGCCCAAAGTTATCGTGTGTGGACTGACCGAAGAAAATATTCCCAAGATATTGATTTGCAATAACAGTAAGAAATGTACACCAAAATCGGCCGCAGATAAACCTGTTGATTCTCCAAGGGTGAGTAAGAACGGGAAACATCGAAAACCTGGGATTTTTCATCATGACGAATATTTTAGTGATTGATATTTGTCAACTTGGATCTACTGGCTATTGTTTCAATTTTGGATAGCTGAAACATACCATAAATTATTCTTTTTTTTCAGACTGAGATTGCGAAAAAGCTGAACGAATGCTATTGCATGCAGGAAAAATTAGCGGCAGAAAACGCGGATTTAGAAGGGAAACGGTAAATATGACTTAGTATTTGCTTCTCCCTGTATACTCATCGTTGATAGTTGTTGACAAACGACATGAACTCATTAAACATGTCACATCAAATTTAGAAGTCGGTCATCAATTCATTCCAATTTTTATAACTATTTCACCGTAAATTAAATTCTAGTGAACATTTCTAAAATAATTCATCCAGGTACAAACTCCAATCGGATCTTGTTAACAAGGATCAGACGGTAGAATATTTGCAACGGCAACTTGGCAGTCTCCAAACCGAATTACGTATGGTCTGTAAAGAAAATTGTACACTCAACGAAAAATTACAGGTAAATATATAATCGTCTGCGTCAGAAAGTGCGGTAGAGCAGAAGGACACAAGTTTGCACTTTCATTTGTGAAATATGTACGTTTCAGAGCATATCAGCTCCCACTTGCGGACATATAAAGAGTCGCCCCACATCACCTAATCAGAAGCAAAAAATGCCTTGCGGAAAAGGAAGAGGTGTTTGTCCCGCAGACGTGGAAGCACGTTTGCAAGAATACTCTGAAAATACTCAAAATTTAGTAAGTTGCCTTAATTATTTTCATATTTT
The DNA here is from genome assembly GCA_015342085.1 of Leptinotarsa defecta. Classification (NCBI taxonomy): domain Eukaryota; kingdom Metazoa; phylum Arthropoda; class Insecta; order Coleoptera; family Chrysomelidae; genus Leptinotarsa; species Leptinotarsa defecta. Next base: position 20,131 of record WOGO01000140.1, read on the forward strand.
GTTTGTTGGTACTCACATATTATGAACTGAAGTGTTGAGTAAGTCATCTTCAGCCTAGGCGGCATCAAAACATCACGATTCGAATCACACCACCACCAATCATCAAACGTTCTATGTATTTTTTTCTCTGAACAGGAAAAGCAACTGGGAGATATGGAAGCGGAAGTTAAGAGCATGCATCAAGAATTATTAGCGGTTCAGAAAGAACGGGAACATTTAGAACACCACAGAAAGATGTTGTGCCAACCACCACCTTCTTGCCCGATGCCGCCCTGTCTTCCTCATCCTTGCATGCCGGCACCCTGTGAACCCAAGCCGGTAAGTTCAATAAGTTTGACTGAATATTTATGATCAATTCATATTTGGGTAGACGTTTATGCAACTTTTTTTCTCATTACTTTTTCCTTTGAAGTTCCGTGCTAATTCGATTACTGATGTATAGAATATAGTTTGGTGATGATCTTTTTGGTTTTAGATTGCATAAAATAACGAAACTATACATCGAACATAACTATATTGTTAACTTTCTATTAAGGAATGATCACAAAACATGATATAGTTGCATTTGATTATAATGAAAAACAACATAAAACATTCATTTGTTCAATCTGAAATATATTAAAAAAATGTTTTGTGCTAAATTTCCCACTTTTAGCCACAGCTTTCATAATTATACCGCAGACATAGAATGCGTTTGAAATACAGCGCAGATAAACAAATATCCTAACGCTGTGTAGTCCATTCACAAAAGCAACACACAACTTTTAAATATTTACTCACTTATCAAAACTTATTCTATTTTTCTTTCCTCTAATACTCGAATTTGCATATTTCTCAACAAGACAGTGTATCGTTACATAATCGATAAAAACGATTTGCACGATTCGAAGCACAAATAAAATTTTTTATATTTACAAAATTGCAATACAACTCGATATATGGGACCACAGAACTATAACTGTGTATGAGATTAACAAATACACAAGCGTGACATAAGTATGAGTTCTGTGTTCTCACCTTGGAAACTGGCAACGCAGCAAATTCAGTTGTTTTCAAATGGCTTTTGTCTTCAACGCAAACGGCCAAGACTCTGAATATTTGAACCTGAGAAATGTTGCGGTACATAATAAAATCTTTCTCTCCGATGAAAAAAATGCTTTGCCAAAGCATTTTATCGAACTTAATATTTTGATTATTATCCATAACTCAATCATCCAGTCACATTTTGATCATTGCTCTCCCATTTTGTATTTGTTCAATTTCAGTGAATTGAATGTACTGCAAAAGTTGCAAAATCGTTGTGATAATAATTATAAAAACACTCACGCTCACTTGAATATATTCAAAATATTAAACCACTCGGTTCCAGAATATTGTCAGATGTTCATAATTTTTTTGAAGCTCAATTTACATGAGAGTTCTATCCATATTTCAATGTTTCAGCCCTGTTCGGATCCCCAACTGAGAGAACTGAAAGAACAATATAATAGGCTTCAAGACGACTTCAAGAGTAAACTGACCGAAGTCGGTGGATTAAGAGCGGATAACGAAAAGCTGAAAGAGAAAACGAAACAGGCTGAGGAAGCAAAGAAAAGTGCCGAAGAAAAATTAAAGGAATTAGAAACTGAGTTGAAACGCCTCAAGGGAAAAGGAGGAAAGGTGAGTCTGTATGTGGGTCTGTTGACTGTCTCGCTACTACTCTCAGTGAAATAACTCGTCTTGAACCTTTTTCCGTAGGGAACAAATTCTAAGGAACAAATGATAGAACTGGAACAACAGCTGAGTGTAGCTAAGCAGAGATTCAGGGAAGCGCAAGACGAACTGGAAGAGCTTAGATCCCTAGTCGAAGACCAGCAGAAGCAGCTCGATGATTACAGAAATAAGGTGAGTATTTTTGATGAAGTTTTGAGAGATCACCGTTAACTGTTTGCATCGTTATGTAGTACTTGGAGGCTCAGCAACGAGTTGAAGAACAGTGCAGACAAATTGACCTGATGGAAATGGACTACCAGCGGATAAGTGAGCAGGTCAATTTGGAAATTCAAAGAGTGAAGAACCAGTTTCAGGAAAAGTTGCAGGAGTTGATGCCACTGCCGGACATTCTCAAGTCGACCCAGATGAAGTTGCAAGAGGCGCAGCAGATGCATTTGCTGGCCGAGAGGAATAACGAGGCTATCGCGAAAGAATTGCAATTATATAAGGTACGAAGTTCTAAAACATAACGACTGATCCGCTCAGGAATGCTTATATGATATTTATTTAGGTGAATGTTCACGAATATTCGAAACACACCCATGGCTTCTCTTCTTGATAAAAGATGAGAAGCCATAGGCAAGCCTTCCAAACGCACACAACGAACTCTACTCCGACTCTACATAAAACTCTACCTTGCTCAAAATTATTATTCTATTCTCACATATCTCAAATATCTTTGAAAGCGAAGCTGGTATGCCTTGTGTGATCTCTTTTCCTCCAATGAATATATTAAACGTGGTGTTGAGTTTTTGGAGAGTATCCTGGTGTTTTCATAAAATGTCCGATAAGGTATTTCAATGGAACGTGTTTGGGAGATAAAACGAAATGCAAGGTCTAGAAAATCTGCGAAAAACTGGTACAGAACCCGAAACCAGATTAATACTTTGTTAGATACCAGCCGTGAAAGCCCACTGAGTTTTTTTCAACACAAACGTAACTTCTAGAAGCTGATGAATCATTTGAAACTAAAGTACCACAGATGAGACAGAAGTCAAAGGCAGATTGATCGAACATACGCATATGTTCTGCACACATTATTGATTTTTCTCTCGACTCATCTGTGTAACTAGAAAGTTTCTCATTTTTCTAGTAACAGTAAATGAACAACAATTTTCAAATTTTTTTCGGAAAAATAAAGGAATACGTAAAATGACTTACTTGTGAATAAATAAAATGGCTTTTGTTATCAGAAAAGAACATAATTTTTATTGAACTGGTTTGGCATATCCACAAATTTCTCGAATTTTTAATATTTTCTGATTGAAGGACAAGATATCGGCAATGACGAGCCAAATGGACGAAGTCCGCAGCGACCAGCAACTAGGAGAGGACAAAAAAGCGTCGCTGCAATCGAAAATCGAAGAACAGGAAGGCCAGCTGAAGGAGATGCAAGAAGAAAATGACAAGCTGAAGAATGACCTGCAGGACCTTCAAGAAAAATCCGACGAATTCGAACAAACCGCAGAATCGAGGATGCACGAAATTGTTCAGCTAGGTAGCCAGCTGGAGAGCGTACGCGAAGAAACGGCCAGGCAAATAGCTCGAACCAAAGACCGCTGCGAAATCGTACGGCGATCCATGCAGAACCAAATTTCGGACCTGGAGAGGCAGCTGGCGCAAAGCAGAGCCATGGCGAAGGCCGCGCAGAAAGATAGAGACGACATTAGACAAAAAATGCAAGCCCAAATCAATAATCTGAACGAGAACTTCGAGGACGCGCAGATGAGGATAAGAAACCTTCAAGGGCACGTCAACTTCCTCAAGAACTCTTACGGTAATGTCTATCCTGAGAAGAGTGAAGTGCCCCCCAGTGCATTACCGGATCCCTGCGACTGCAGCGCCGATTATTGATGTTTGAGGCGGCGAGTTGTCTAAAAGTGGAACCGGAGTCGTATTTATATACAGTTTTTTATTTTTATCTGGTACAGAATAAACATTTTACATTTTAAATTTACATTTCATATGTTCACGTGTAGATTAACAGTGATAAATACCATATTTCAACTAATTAGGTTTTACTTCGGAAATTGGTGTATTATACAATCGATGTATTGATATGTCTTGAAACATATCAGAGGCAAGTCTACAATTGAGAACACGAAATTATTCGGGACGACCAAACGAAGCTAGCGACATCAAGGTTTAATAATTTGAAGGTTAGACTCGGAAAAATCCTTTTTTATATATAATAATGATATTTATTTTCCCAATAAACTTTCACGGTTTATTTTGGGAAGATAACGTATAACTTTGAGCAAACAGAAAAAGCAAGCGAGCAAAAGTCATTAGAGACTGTGAAGCACTTGGTTCCCATCTTAGTCTATACTTGCGAGTGATAAGCAACTTCCAACGTAAAATATGTCATTAACCATCAGAATCAATCGAAAAGATCTCATTACTATAAAGATTTACCGTAGCGCTTTGGCGAGATTAGAACAGAAATACATATTTATAAACAATTTAAAAAATTTATTTTGTATATTTACATTCAAATATAAAACAACTATCAATTATATTTACACACAATTATTTACAATTTATTTATATCTAAATGTTCAACAGGTGAGAGACGATTTGAGCCACTGAAAAAGAAAGTTAAATTGATGATTTTATTTTAGATTGAACATTGAAAACTTACTTCTGATAAGCTGAGTTTTATACTGCCATTTTGTAAGGGGTCCTTCGATTCGAAAACACCTGCAAAACAAAACTCAATATGAAACCTATCTAAGATATTTTTGAAGATGCCTTTACACTGGTGTAACGAGACATACGTGTAGCCTGTTCATGTAATATGACCTTGATTTCATTTAGACTTTCACAAAATTGGTGGTGTCAGATACCGTCCCATAGCACTTAAGCCACATGTGAACCATTGTACATCCTCCCGAGGAGTTGTTCTCTTAGGTCATCGTCCACCCTGTCCTTTCCAGGAAGGTGGACAGGTCACTAGGAAACATCTCCTTTATATTGGCAGGTGTAGGCCAAGACTCGCCAAACAAACACTCTCTCACGGTGGCTTCCGCGAAGGTTTTGGAAGGTGCAGCGACATTACTGTCGTTGCGCGGGAACTGGGGTTCCCTCCGTGGAGGTGCACAAATGAGGAAGCTTTCCTGCTGGGGCAGCCGGTTCCTTGCCTTTATCCAAGGCGGAGCTTTTGGCGCCCGCCGCAGGAAGTGCCCTTGCTGTTGGAGGTTGAGTGGGGGAGGAGGAGGAGGGTGCACTTCTGCCTCCTTCGCTCTTTTCCTCCTTTTGGCCTCGGCGCCGCAAATACACTTACGCCTTGGTCTTTGTATTACATCACGAGGTGATCTGCTATGTTCAGCCTCATCCCAAGCGGTAGATTGGGGTGGACAGTTCATCCCCAGCTACCGCCTCAGATTGAGGTGAGCACTTCTGTCCAGCCTTGGGACTGGTTTTTGTTGTTTCATGTGTGTTCCCACGAGTAGCAAGGGAAGAGTTGATCACCTCTGGCAGAGCCCCGCATTTCCAAGAGGTAGGCTGATTACAATGAGGTTTTGCCCGTTTTTCCAAGGGGATCGTTCGTAACCGCATATCACCCTGCGGCCAATCAGCTGTCGGCCCGATTCCTCACACCTTAGTTTGGGTAGGCTGGTCCACGGTGGAATGTTTTGCAAAGGCTTATGGGGAGTTTTAGTTTCCCTCACCCTACTTATTTCTGCCACTGACCAGGAGTCCGGCGTCCCCGTCCGTAAGGCCACATTGGCTTCTCGGACGGGGCGTCATCCAGTCCCCTGACCGTTCCCCTATCCGCCACCTGGGAACGCGCCCGATAGGTAGCCCAACCTACGGGCTCTTCCGAAGTTATTTCACAGTATGTGAATCATGATTCATTTCACAAAATTACAAAGACGCCAAAATCTAGTAAGCAAGTAAACATTAATAACAAGTTTTCAAGTTCGATACAAGCCTTCTAACCTTAAATGTCAAGTCCATTTCACGATGTTATGCAACAATCTCACCTATTTGTTTGAAAAAAACTATTGCTATAAGCAACATCCTATGTCATATAAGAGTTGATAATTAAAATAAAGAGCACCAAGTTCCGACAACTACATATGGCCTACAGGTTCTTCTGAAAAGAAAAACGCAATAGTCTCAACACCAGTGCATAGGTGTCTTGAACGGATCCTTTGAATGATACTCTTCAGACTTACTAAATGATACGGTTAAATGTAATATGGCAGAAACGAAGTCTCCGAATCGGAGGGTCCCGTCTTTCCTCATGTACCGAAGGATTAGCGTTGCCAGAACTTCGCTGCCGAGCTGAAATCCCACTTCGATTAGAGCATCTCTCAACCTCTCAGCCTTAAGTATTCCCGTTTTCTCCTTGGTGTGGTTTTTGAAGGCGGTCTGCCAGAACTTCAGACTACACATCAGGTCTTTGAAGTCGCTGAATTTGAGGCGACCACTTCCGGAAGTCTGAAAAAACGAACGAATATATAAAGTCAACGTAGTGAATTGAATTAGTAACGTGTAAAAATACAAAACTAATATATAGAAGTATCCGTATAGCCACTGCCAAATGAACGGTATTCCCATCAGTGGAAGATAAGGAAACTCTAAATACCGAGTTTAGATTTTATATTCGAGGGACGATTGCCACAAGATGGCGCTATTAAACTCAGGGATAAAAAAGACTTATTTTTATGGAGAAATAAATCGTTTTACACTCAGAATGATACTTCTTTTGGATGTTTTGTCAGCTGAATAACTCAAAATAGTAATAACTAGGTAATTTCCTGTTTAAATTATTGTAGTTTCTTGGGAATATTTGAATGTATTCTGAAAAGGAAAAAAATGTTATCGTGTAAATTTCCAATCTTTGATTCACTAGTTTGTTTATATGTAAGTGAAAGTATTTAAAATCATCTGAGTTGAATCAAGAGAAACCCATGTACAATTGAGAATTTTGAAGTTGATATCTATGGAGACTATGTCTACATATGAATATAATAGAAACGACAGCAAAAAAATTTTAAAAAAGACAACAGAAAACATCTACTACATATGACAACTGACACTAAATGACAAATATAGATAATTTTCATAGATAATTATATTTGCTCCAAATGAAATCCTTATCCGATATGGATTATTCACTACTTACTTCGAACGTCAAGATGATCTGCCTGCAGACCTCTATTGACGCACAGCTCTTGATATAATCATTGGGGAGGCACGCATCCAATAGCTCCTGGAGTTCAAAGGCGTTCACTGTTCTGTGTTCATCGGCCAGCTGCAAGAACACCGCCTCGTACTGGCTGAAACTTTTCCCGTCCAACAGAGGCGGCGCCTTCACGATGGCCGACTTCAGTGACTGAGGGGCCGTGTCCAACAGTTTCAATTTCAGCGGTTTGCCGGAGTATACCCTGAGCGTGAAGCCGGATTCCTGGCCGGGTTCGAAGGTAGTGGGTATGATCAGGTACCCACCCTGCTCCAGTTGGCACCTGTGACTCACTTGCCGGCTGTTGGTGTACTGAGAGTTGAACAGGGACTTGTTTTTTTTGAAGAAGGCTCTTCCTAAGCGGAATGAAATTGAATTGAATGAATTTATTCTGTTTTAATTTATGTTTCAATCTATGTTTTGTTTCATCTAGTATTAAAACATGTTCTGAAAATACCCTGATCATCACCAGGGATGCGACATCTAGCGAATTTTATTCGAAGCAGTATAATGGTGAAATTTGAAAATGAGCTGATAAATTTTAGAAAGTACATTGTCTGTTCTGTATTCAACGAAAACACACACAGTGATCTAGGATATCGAGAAAGAGTTTTAGGAAATAGCTGGAATCAACGGTTAATCTTCAGACATATTCGAAAACATGAAGAGAAAACGAAAATTGTTTAAAGGTTTAGATTTTCATAACCGGTCAACGATGTCACGTAATTTATAAAAATATAAAATAAGCTAAATCTGTCCATTCATTCGGAAAATATGTTGAATCCTATTTACTATCATTGACAGCACGATAATATGTTCACTTGAATCATTTTTGTAATCGTTGGAAACATGAAAATGTTTAGAAGTTCGTTAAAGAATTTGTTGGAGGTTATATGAAAGAACATCCAAATTGAATATCACCCCCTGCTTTTGCCTATATTATAACGCAATGAAGACCTATTATCATAATAATTATTATTACTATAGGGGCGGTGATTCTCCTTCATATGGTTAAGAAACTTCTCGAGTAACACTCACCTATAGTTTCGTTGCTACTCTTTGCCAACGAGTAAGCAGTTAATCCGATTACCTTCGGCTCCATGATGCTGTGCTGGTTAAGAGACACAACCACCTCCTCCATCTCGCTGAGCAGCAGGTGCAGCTGCGGGTTGATGTGAAACGTATCGGGGTTGTTCCTGCATCCTCCCGCTGTCACACCCCTCTGCCATATTCCTTGATACAACCTCATTTGCCAAGTGTTCTTGTTGTGCAAGCTGGGCTCGTCTCTACTGGTGTCGCTGTCCAGGTGCACGACCTCCAAGTGGGTGAAGGTTTTCGTGAAATGTGGAAAGGGCATCCAAAATTCCCCCTCCTGAAGTTTGCCTTGAAGCCGCTCGAGCTCCGGCGGAGGGATTTCCGAGTACTCAGGACAATCGGCGTACCACGAACCTGCAATACACTCATTTTCACAACTATTTCTCCCCACTATTTACAGATCTTTTTACTACATTTTTGCAGGCGGCAATATCTACGCATTGCCACAAGGTGGTACAATGAGGGAAAACCACGGTTGGGTGACATCTAGAATTTTTTATTCAAACGTCAAACTCAAGGAAAACATTGGTTGTTTCCACAAAAATACAACTTCTGATATGCATAAAAGAACAAACCTCACATGCCAAGCATTTGCTGTCTACGGACTCTTCTAACTAAATACCCAACCTAGACTTCCTCACCAAACACAGATGAGGATACACGGAATAACTGAAAGTACACGCTTATCATACTACATAACTACAAACAAACCTATGTATTCGGAGGCCTGTCCCAAGGGGTTCCGCACTTTCAGTAGTTGTACCCCTTCGCCATTGAACGTGTCTACCCTCTCCAAGGCATACAGCCTATAATTGATTCCGACTTGGACGCCGTTTGCCAGTTTTTCCGTATGAGATCTAACTTGGTTCGGGTGTTGAACGGTACAAGTGACTATCGAGGTCATGTCCAGGAGTTTATGAAGGAGGCGGGCGCACGAGGGGGCGTCTTGCCGGATGGGGATGCTTTCGGTGATGCCGCCTGTCAAGTCCGCGAGGCCATCCAGCATGGAGCCGTATTTGAGCGCCTCGTAGGAGCCGTGCAATCTAAAATAGGAAGAAGAAAGATTATTTCAACGAGTACACTTTGTGACCTCTGGCGTTAAATAAATGAATCATTATTAGTGGACGACTAAAAGTTTTAGTCATCCCCTGATGACTATCGAATATTTTGGAAGTTTATAAAGTAACGAACTATGAAAAATTGAATTTTAAGTATGGCAACATCATCTGTTCGAAACAAAAGTTACGTTTCATTATAAAACAGTGCCACAGAAAGCACGCACAATTTAAGCGATGACATTCGTGTTAAATAACCGTCGTATTCAACTGTTTCCTCTATAGTTACATACCGAGTAATTAGTATG